>VYXB01002818.1:1166906-1290822 GCA_013397135.1 Pachyramphus minor | reverse complement strand
AGGCTTCAGAGTTTATTCTCTGTAAAAATTAAGTGGGTCCTACAATTCTTGGTTGCTCAGAACATACAACTGTGGAAATTGAGAAACTAATCAAGTCAGGGGCTGGATAGGGTTTCTTGTACAACAGGACACCCCTGCGTTATGCACTCGTGGCCCTGGGGAACCTGTCACATATAGAGCTAACAGATTTTAATTGAATCTAAGAATAATTTAGAAAGTTACATTAACACATGGTCATGTGCTAAACATTACTGCAGCTTGCCTAGTAGGGGACATCAATACATAAATCTCTGCTTCTCTCCTTTCAGATATCACCAGAAATTACAAGAAGAGACAAATCTCTCACTTCTGTGGATTAATTAAAGTGAAGAAAAACCTACATGCTCTATGTGATAGATACAACTCATTTCTAATAAAGTGGTTCTTTGATTCAGCATATAGCTTTTGTATGGATAAATACAGATGAAGCATTTACCTGAAATAATGTTTTCATATTTCAGTATTTTTATCACAGCATTACCTAAAGGTCCAGTTCAAATCTTATTCCTCATGTGCTAGGTGTGTATGAGACTACCCTCCTTATCAGAGTTCACATATATAAGTACTATAAGAACTATAAGTATCCTTATAGTTCACAGCCAATGCAGACAAACAAAGCATTATTACATTCAGAGGTAGGGAAACTTAACGCAGACAGATAAAATAACATGCTTGAGATCACACGGAGTGCATGCCACAGAGTTAAACGTTAAACGTGCTACTCTTAGTGAGCACCAGTTCACTGCCAAAGCTCATTTCCATCTGCCACAGGGGAGACTGGACAAGGCTGCTGTCCCCATTTATGCCTGCATCTAGTTATTACTCTCACTTGTGGTCTCATGGACCACAGGTGTGGAAGACAGACTATCATATGCTGGTCATAGAGGGAGAATATTTTGAATAAGGGGAGACTGTTCAGTCACCTCAAAGGAGTCTCAAGCGAAATCTGCTGTAGAAGAGGCAGGAAGCTCTCTACAAGGTGTTTTAAAAGCTATTAGCCACACTCTGGGTTGTGGTTCTTCCGCTAAGTGACTACCTCTGTTGAACTGTTTGCCTTAGGAAGTTGTAGAATAACAAACTTTGTTGTTTAAATTTCATGAAAATATTCTGGAAAAGCCTAACAGAAACTGAGGCATGGTGCTCAGTGCTGCTCAGCCTCCTGAGCTCAGACCATTAGTAGCCATCTCAAGCCACTAATGGGAGAACTGAGAAAGCACTTAGAGATGATGGAGAAGGCCCTGCAGAGCAAGACTCCACTTAGCAGCAGCAGCAGCAGGAAGCAGCCTTTATTTGCAACAATATATCACGTAGCTCCAGTCTTTCAGATTGACCATAAATTACTAAACAAGATGATGAATAACTGAAGGAATCAAAGTTGAAGTCAATCACGAGAAAGCTGAAGATAGTAACCCTGTCTATAACCCAAATTTATGTAAATCAAAGTGGTTTTTAAATGATCCTGGAGTTACTGTAACCTCTATCTGTGTAATTTAATCTTTCTTTTCTCAGCTACAACAGAGGGGCTGCTCATAGCCTGGAGCTATGTCAGAATGGAATGCAGATTAGCTGCAGATTTAGTTTCTGAACCCAGAACATACAGAAGAACTCTGGAACCCAAGAGCAGTAGCTGGGCTGCTCTACACAACACAGGCTAACTGTGGCCACAGGAAAGCCCAGGGCAGTCACACTCTGTTAAGTGGGAAGCACAGGCTATTGGCTGCCAAGCAAGTCTCAGGTGAGGTGAATATTGCAAGGACAGATGAGGGTGATTATCAGAGCAGAATAAAACTGGAAAACGAAAATGAAGATCCTGCCCTTATATCAACCACAGTGCTTGTCCTGAAGTCCAAGCATCTCTGTACTTGGAGACTGGAACTTTTGAAATTAAACTAATTCTCCCATATTTATGCCAGCATAACTAAGAAAGACCTAACCCTAGGTCTCATTTAAAATGTTCTAAATGTGCTACTAATTACTGAGTCAAATCATCAAGTTTGAGACTGGCCCTAAATGGTTCCAGCTGCAGCTGAGAAATCTAGAATTAAACCCAAACTTTACGTTTCAAAGGCTTAATGTCAGCCTCGATTTTCTGTTAAACTAAGGCAGTAATTTAAGCCCAAAATTAACTACGTTACTAAGCAGGCTTGCCTATGAGGCTGAGCCTATCTTTACTTCCACTTTCAGTAAAAAAATTCTCAACTTGAATTTGCAGCTATATGCATGGTATCTCTTTTACTTTTGTTTCAGGATGCTCATTTGGGGAAATTTAACAGGCAAGAGATGCCTATCTGAGAATGGAATCAATCAGGAATGCAGTTACAACAGAATTTCAGCAAACCATAAAAGAGAAAGACAGGAAAAAAGAAAAGCTTAGTACAAGAATAGTCCAGCAAAATGCAACTGTAGTAAGTTTGGGCTGTTTCCCAGTACTCCAGGGGGAATTCTGCTATTTGCTGAGTTTAGTGAATGTAATCTAGTGCAGAAGGAAAAAATGGGGGGGGGGGAGAAAGTGCTGCTGCTTTCACGATTTTCTCAGTTCTATTTCATATGAGAAATCATAGAAAAGACAGAAAAATTATTGTATTACTGTGAAAGCACACAGAAACTTCCAAAGTAGTGGAAGTAGTGTTCTCAGCACACATAAGAAGGACGCACTGAACACTGAATAAAACCATACAACCAGAAGGAAAAAAAATAAAGTCACTCAGCCGTCAGAGATGAATCAAGAAACAGGGGACACAAAAAACACTTTGGAAGTAACATCTGCACTGGTAAATCAGTCTCATTTTGTTACAAAGTAAAAGGGAATCCATACTTTCCAGTACACTTTATAGACAACACCAAAACCACAATTTGAGTTACTTTCCTTCAAGAATCTCAGTATGCAACTTTAGGGAAATTAAAAATCATAAAAACAGTTAACAGGAAGTATAAAACAAAGTAATTCAAACAGAATCTACCTCCAAAACCAGCAGATACTCCACAAGTTATTTATAGCAGAAAATTTAGAAGAGATTAGAAAGGTCTTGAACCTTCTGAGGTTTTAAATACTTACTTCTTACAGCCAAAATCACATCAATAGAATATCCAGGAAAACCTTTAAAAAGATTGCATTAAGGAGCATAACTAGCTGAGATGTAGCCTTTCCTCTGGACTGTCCAGCCATAGGCATTTACTCATTCAACAGAAGCACAGAGCATGATACTGTAGTGCAGCCTTTTACATAGGTATGCCAAAGAGGGGAAAGGGCGGGAAAAGCCCTTCCCCAAAGATTTTAGTTCAGCCCACCCATTAAAATACAGAGTGGAAACAGCTGCTGCAGAAAGGAAGAGGATGTCCAGGTTATTTTTTAACTTTCTTAGGTGTAAAATGGTTTCATTCGGGAAAATAAGTAAGAAAAATAATTTTTCTTTTGAATGTCACTCTTCCTCTGCATTGCTCCTAAATAAAGTGGCTCTAGCTCAACTTAGCTGTAAGTATAGCATAGTGGACAGTCACCCTCCATTTTCAAAATCATGACATCTCATTAGGGGAAAACAGATCTCTAACAGACACTCCCTCTCCACGCTACAAGGACTAGTGCAAGCATACATGTGCTTTATAATGCTTAAGCCTTCACCAAATGTAATATTCAGTTCAACTCCAGTGACTTCGCACCAGTAAGTCCCAAGCAAACAACAAATACAAGCTCACAGATACCAACATTTAGAATTGATAGCATGCCTCTTACAGATTAGCACCTCAACGTGAAAACTAGTTAAGGAACAGAGGAAGGTGGTAAGAACAATGAAAGCTCCTCAACTGTTTGACATGGAGACACTGAATAAACAAGGATTCTTCAGTGTAAGAGAGCATGCTATTAAATTGGGAAATGCACCAAAAATGCTGATCTGGGAATGGTGGCTGGTAACACAACAACTAAGGGGCACCAAAAGAAATCTTCAGGCAGAAGTTTTAAAACAAACAAAAGGAAGCTATTTTTTACATCACACATAATTGGATTGCAGAGCTCCTTGCCCAGGATCTTGTGGAGGTCCACTCTGTGAGCAAGCTCAAAAAATGAAACTCAAGAACAATGAAAGAACAAACCTAGGCTAAAACTCTTTACTTGGGAAGTTATCAACCATAAGTTACTAGAAGGTGTGGATATCTCATGTGAGGTAGCAATTTAAATTTGCCATCTACATTAATCCTTCCCCTAAACCAGTGACACTGACCACTGCCAGAGCAGCAGACTGCATTAGAAGGATCTCTGAGCCACAACTATGCCCATTCCCGTACTCACATTTGTCTGGTTCTCACAACACTCCTTAATGAGAAATTCTCTGTATTATTAGATCCATTTCTCAGACTGGGAATTAACTATGTACATCAGGGCCCAAAGCAGCACAATTCTTTCAAAATTTTAACTAGTAACCACAATTTGACAGTTAAGTACTATCCCTAAATGTCATCCTGAAGTGACTTCGTACTTCTAAAGGGTAGCAACTGTGGTGGCCTGCTTCTCAAACCTCTGTTCCCTGTTCACTCCAGTATAACAACTTTCAGGAGTAAAGTTACTAATGCATGGTGATAGTGAAATCCAACTGTAGCAAAGTTTTAAATTTTAAATACATTTTAAATACATATGTGCTTTTTATATATTATAAAATAGCATTTTTCAGTGTAAGACAAGCTGGCTATTCTTAGAGCGGCAATTAGCAAATAGTTTATGCAATCAAGGTTGTTGTTCTGGTGGTTAGTTTTTTGTGTTTTTTTAAAACAGAGACATATTTAAAAATACCCTTGTAGTGGTCAAGCATTCATTGTGTGGTAAAAGGTGTAACTTCCCACTGACCTTGCTGGTTCAACAGCTGGTCTTAATTAATACTGAGCAACAAGATAATTCTATGCCAAATAAGCAAACTGAGTTGAGAGGCTTTTCATAAAAGGTCTGAGAAAAGCAGATAGAAACTCTGCTTCCTTTCTCTGCTCCTAATTTTAAACAGGGGCTTCATAGCTGTTTGTCTGTCTCTGTGTGTTTAATGTTTCCTGGAGGCCAGCAAAGGTATGTAAAATATTTTAGTTCAGGGCCTCTATACGGTTGTAATAGGAAATAGATGTCTCCCTTAAAGAGACGGGTTAGTATAGAAACAGATTATCTGAATGACAGCAGAGTCTTAAGTGTTTATTTCAAAGGGAAGGAAAGGACAGATAAATATTTACTGCTTTCCGTCCACATCGTAAAATACAGATGCTGCCTATTTTTGGTTACTTTTTGTTTAAGTAATCCAGGTTCTCTTTGTCGGTATTTGTCTTCATGTTAAAAGAAAGTTCTGATGCCATCTTTGCCAAATAGTTCCTTCAAACTGCAGAAGTACCTGACAAAGAGCTGGTTTCTAAATCCTGGGCTGGTTAAGACTTTAGCTTGTACAAGATGTGTGGTCACCAGAAAGAAACAAATCACAGACTTTTATGTCTGCCTGAGAAAATGCATGTTTCCTGTGTAAGGCTTCACACTGTGCTGAATTAGCCTTTTGGAAAAATTCTGAGTATTTTAGTGCCAACAGGTTGAAAAATGATGGAGACACAAATGTAAAGAAGGGTTTGCTTTTATTCCTGTCCCCTCTCTTGCTTCACACAACCTGAAGAATAAGTACCATCCCCTCCCCAGCAGGGTAGAGGATGATAGAACAAGAACAGACATTCTTCCAGCACAATAGTCTTCAGGTCCTGATCTTTGATCCGTCTGTGGCAGCAAACTATGATTCCAGGTTTCCTATTTCCTGACAAGTCCATCCTTTCTCTCTTTCCCTTTATAATGTACTTACTGCTAGAGAACCAGCAAAACTAAAAATAACTTGGGACAATTTACCTTTCCTAGATGCAGTCTTACCTTCCCTACTTCAAGACTTGACTAAAAGGGATGAGATCTCTCTTCCCCACCCCTTCTTTCCCTTTTTTAATTAAAAGTTGCATGGTAAATCAAGAGGAATCAAGAGAGGCTTACAGCAAATCTCATTATCTTCCTTTAGTTGCAACTACACCTCTTATGTAAGAAGACATTAAGGAAATGACTGATGGAGTAAGCGCAGTAGGTGCAATGCAGCGGAATGCTGGTTATCGAAACAACAGCCAAGGGGCAACTATATACTCTATTCAGTAGATGAATGAGAGATCAATACACTGATGGGACAAATTCTGGGATTATTCTGTATCCACAGGCAGTCCTCTTCATAAAGCCACTTCATAAAAATCCCCTGAAATTAGCAGACTTCTGACAAATCAATGGCTGGGTAGGAAGTTCCTTAGGTGTTAAGGAGGAAAATGGTCATTCAATAAGTGCTGTTCTGCTCTGAACAAGTACTTTAGCACAAAGCTTTCAAACACAAGTGTTTTTACAGATAAGGGAAGTTGCTATAGCGTTTGAAGGTGCAAATGGATTGCCTTCAGCATGCCCAGCTGAAACTGCACAACAAATTATTGCAGCAACTGCAATCCAACAAGAATATTTTCTGTGCAGTTTCTCGGAGTTTTCATGTTGTCTCATTTAAAAAATACATTCCTTTGTTTTAAAGTAATAAATCAGGTTTGGGATAAGTCAGTTTCTCCCAATTTTGTTTCCTCCTTATCCTCTTTTCCATTGAGTGGAGCAAAGAGATGAAAAGGGAAGGAGAGCACAGCTATTTAGATTAAGGAAGAAGAAACAGAACGGAGAACAATTTTTGAAGGAAAGGAAGGGATTTCAAAGCTGAAAATTGAAAACTTTCTGTCCCATTCTGAAAACAGTGCAGTTATTTCTGACTCTAAAACTGAAGATATTCTTTTGTCACATTTTGTTATACAGTTTGCATCAGCAATTGTCTCCTCCTGGAAGCATTCACAATTATTTCAAATTAAATACTGAGAGGGAGAGGTGAGTTTACTATAAACAGACTGAATGGCCAAATGCATCAAACGACAACCTTTCAGCTTTTGGTTCTGGAATGGCATGCACTGTATAACTAGTGATGCTGCTGTCTCTGGAAAATTCACAGTGATTTTATTAATACCTGTAATTACTAACTTAAGATAAACAAGATTTTTAACTTTGGCTTTAGACCAGTGTTTCTATGACATAATCAGGGGGTTCACAGGAATTTTCCCAATTTCTGCCCCATTTGACTTCTTCAGGCCATTTCGATAGGCTACATTGAAAAACAGCTTTGTCCTTCCACAGAGACAAAGATCACTGAAAAGCTGCCAGTGGACAACATCTAACCTGACTGCTCTCACCACAAAACCCTAAAAGGTGGTAAAGGGCTACCGCTCCTTAACCAGCATGTGCAGGCAAATCAGTGAGCCTCAGAAATCAGACACAACACTAGGATATAAGTGCAATTCTTTTGGATAAGCTCTCAATTCCCACTTTCAGCCTAACATGCACTAATAAGTTCCTCAGCAGTGCTATCTTTTAAAAAAAATAAGCACTTTCTTAGCAAGTTGTCAGCGTCCAGCACTTTTCATGACTGTGGAACATAAGATTCATTTTGACTAAGGCTACCAGAAACTGCAATGCTTAAACTGAAGTCCCATGGGATATTTCAATATCCACTCTGAGCACAGAAGGTTCATATTTCTCAGGATCCATTAAAAAAAATGCACACGCTTTATGAAGCCAAACTGAGATTCACATAACTTGGAAAGCTGGCAGGCTGAAGCAATGTGATCAAGCATCTTAGATGCTGAGCACAACCTCAACAGTCTCAATATGTTCTTTGGATTGTGAAGCCTCTCCCAGCTCCCTTCCCCACCCACCCTGAAAGCACTCAGCTCTGGGAGTGGCTTTTCTCACCAGAGAAGCAAAACTTTCTTTTAATGTGATTCACGGAAAATTTAGCTGGTTTTCTTTCTCCAGCCCACCTAGTCTGGAAAAAAACATTAGTTCCAACCAAAATGCAGTATAATAACTCTGCCCATTTGTGGACCACTCTTTTCAACTTGCAAGGAAGCAATCCCACAACTGCAATTTCTTGTGGCTGGTTATGGGAATGGTGGTGCAGCACAACCACAGGAAGAGCTGTACTAGGATTGTTTGAGCATAGTTATCGTAGAGCACTTTGAGATGCTCTCATCCAAAAAAAGGTTTTATGGAAACAGGGATTAGATCAATTCTAGGGCAATTGCAGTCTCTAAGTATAGGAGGAACTACCAATTAATTCAAAGCATAATAAAGGCAACTAGATGCATAGGATGAATTTTATTTAACTTGTCTTTAATGATACACCATGGGATGTAGAAACTGATCTGTGGAGTATAAACAGTACAACCCCCAGGCATAATAAATGCATTTATTTCTGATCCAAAGTCTGCTATCAGTAACACGTATCCTGTTACTGCTTTCAATGGGCTATGGATCAGTCTCCCATGAGCACCATGTAAAGGATATGAACTCAGACAACTAGAGAAACAAGGGCAGTGTAATTTCAGCAATTGGGGGGGGGGAGAAGAAAAATTCTTTCCAGGAAAAAGGACCTGGGAGATACCACATATTATCAGATTACTGATTTACATAATACAAAAGCCTTTATCAGTACCAGAAGATTTAGGGTCACATACAAGAAACCAATCAGCAAGTCTGGGGAAGTTGCAGCTGAGTATCCTTCCCATTTGACAAAGGCACAAAGCAGCTTCGCCATGTCTGTGAGGCACTATTTTGTCTTTTCTCAGTAAGTTTTTAGCTGGATTCATTCTCAGTTCACCTGATGTCACATTTCACATTAACACTAGAGCTAACATAAAGTAAGGGTGAAGCTGGGGTAGGGGTAGCATGGAGCATATTCTTTCAGTAGCAGCCAATACTTGGATCAGTTTACACCAGTCATGAAACCACAGATCCACAGAAGAACTTAAAAAATCTTCTACACTTCAGTGCAACAAAGTAAAAGCCAAGAAAGAGAACAACTCAGGTTCAGAAAACCAGGTATTTGGGAACGAGTAAGATTGTCTGTGCTTCCAGAGCAATCTACCTGGCACTTCTGAAGACCTAGAAACAAACATCTGAATTGACTCATAAATGGCTTGAGGCCAAGTAAAGAACATGTAGTAGAGTAAGAAGCAGAGTTTGGAAGCCCTAACCTAGCACCTTTTCTCTCTGGCTGACTTGCTGTTCTCTAGCCAGCTCATTTCTCTCCTGATTACAGGGTGGTATCTCCCCCTCCACAAAGGACACACCATTTCTGATAAATCAGTCTGTATGTGTACCACCTACCACACTTTCAGGACTAGTCCAAAGCACCCTGCTCCTTTCCCTGAAATGGGTCTAGGTTAAAGGCAGCGCACTATCCACAGACACTCCAAATTTTCAGTATCAGTCTAGACTAGAGAGGTGCCTTGGCCATAAAGTTGCAGTCTGGGTTCTCCCTCTGCCTATTTCTTTGATTTGGCTGAAGCCTTATCCTAACATTTCCTCGTCTTCTCTCCCGTTTCTCACTGCAGCCCTGGTGGTCCCTGCATGCAGCACAGCTGCTTCTCCTTCCCTCCTGCCTAAGCTTATTTCTAAAACGTCTCCTTGGAGCAGATGTTTCCCATGTGTTTCACCCTCTATTTTCTTACCCACCCCCAACTTTTCCAATGCAAGTAACAGACTATCTCCTTCATCTTCCAGATCCAATCCTAAAATAGTTCAAGCATCCCTTAATCAACCTATCCAGCTTGGTTCTGGGGCAAGCAAAAAACAACAGTCTTTACTTTTTCCTCTATGATAATACATGGGCAAGAGACAAAAACAAGCTTCAACCCTGACACTGCCTTTGGTTCCCTTTTCACATTGAGATGATCACCTTTGGCTTTGGTATTTTTTGGTTTCCTTTCACAATTAAATTATGTTTCTTGGAAATATTTTGTTAAACAGGATTAATACCTGCATCATGTGCCACTTTCCCTTCTACCTCATCCTTCTGTTTTCTAGCTGCTATTAAAGCCTTATTTACAGGTACAAATCTTTAAGTTTATACATACTTCACAGTCCCCTCCCCCTCCTCTGTGACATTTCCCTCTCCCCATCTGTCTTTCCTTGGACCAGTTCCTGCAGTGGCAGTAGACTTTTACAAAACTTACCTTTGCTCTGTTTCATGTCTCAGAAATTGATTTCAATATCAGGCCAATTCAATCTAGTTTCACAAGCTTATGTTAACTGTAGATCAGACCTAAACCAGTACACTCCAGCTGGACTGGTACTGTAACACCCATTTTAAGGTACCAGAACTTCCAGTCACTCATAGGTAGAGACAGGTTTTGTGGGAGAGGGATGGGTGCAGCATCTCCAACCCCTCCTGTGCAAATCCTGAACACCATCATCAGTTTGCCAAAGGACTATGAAACTGCATGGTCTGGTCAGCTAGCCCTGCCCCAAGGAAGGGGTGAGCATCAGAGTATGCAGTGCTGGAGCTGCCAACAGAGAGATCAGCAGAAGAACCCAAGCACCTAGAAACCTGCAACTTAAGTCATACAGATTTTGTCCGTACCAGAGACAGTCCACAAAATACTTGTAAACAGGGATTTAATTCTTTAAAGTCCTGACTCTGGTCTCAGTCTCAAGCAGGGAGTAGCTGGTAGCTGTGCTGGTTCTCGGTGTCCTGCAGCCGTGGCACTTGTCGCTCCCAAATGGCCTTGAGCTGGCAGGCAGGGCAGGCAGCATGACCAGCCCCCTCGCTCCACTGGCAAATGGGGTGGAAAACAAAAGCTGGTGGCAGGACATCCCTTTTCTGACAGCACTACTCCTGAATTTGCTGTCTCCATGCAAGTAGCTCTCCAGCATGTGACTTCCCACATTCCACAAGTGCTCTGATAAAAATTGTTGCATTCAGCCAAATGTTTACTAACCCCTCTGATTTTTGTATATTAGAAAGTATTGTGGGGGGTGAGTGAGAGCAAAGAGAAGTGTAATGATCTGAGAACACTAAGTGTAGCTGGGTAAAGAAAAATTTTGCTATCTAAATGGCACATGCAGATTTATTGCAGGGACAAAACGGGCGTGTAGGCACTGAAAAGCTCTAGGCAAAGACCTTCATTTCATTTTCAGCCTGACCCAGAGTCCTTCTCCAGGAATTAAGCTGTATCACTTCACTTTCTGGTGTTTCAGAAACACCAAAAGTTTACATTAATGCTACATATTATTAAGGTTGTATACTCAAGAGTCTTTTGTTATGCCCAGATCTCAGATGAAAATGCCCGGCACCACCAAAAAAAAATCAGCAGATGCATCCATAACTTTGTAGCACTGACATGAAATTTTTTTTACGAACTACCAAGAACTTGCATTTACTTTTAACAGGTGAAAAGCTTCCCAGCAGTGTGGGCAAGATTGAATGCATTTTAATAATGAAACTGGGTATATCAAAACTGCTGCTCCCAATACTGCCAACAGACAGCAAGGAGGAAAAGTAGCAGCTGATGGCACTTTTTTCTCAACAGTAACTACTTCACTGCTTCATGTAAGCTTTCACTTTAACAGTTTTAGTTTTACCAACTAGAGAAGACATCAGGGGTTTTTGGTTTTTTGTTGTTTGTTGGGGGGATTGTTGTTGGGTTTTTTTGTTTGGGGGAGTTTTTTAGGGCTATCTAGTGCCCTAGATAGCTCTGCTCAGAGCCAGCCCCTGTTATAATATCACTATTTCTCTCTTCCTATACAGTCTGCTAGACTTACAGATTTCCTGAGATTCCATTTGGCTGGAAGGTCATTATGCAGTGTTTCCTGTAGCTCCCATATAGGACATATTCCAGGCAACAGATAAAAATATCCATACCACCCTTCATTTTTTAATTCCTTGACATGGCAAAAAAAAAAAAAAAAAAAGGAAAAACTACAAGAAGCCTCAAGAATTCAGTATTAACCTAGGGACAAGAAATTCAGATCAATAAAAAGAGCTTCCCAGGTGGAGCACAGAGAAGGGAAAAAATAGTAGAGAGCTCCAAATACCAAAAGGTAATGAAAAAACACTTGCATTTTGATCAGGGCAGACCAAAGTAACTATACTGTTTTAAAGACAAAGTCTTTCTCAGACTTTATTCCATTCTGTCCCCTCCTCAATATCTGCAAGACACTTTCAATCAGGTCTGCATATTGAAGACATTGCCTGAATGTAAAAAAGTGGCAAGAGAAAATTCTTCTATCTGTTCCTGGCCATTTCATATTCAAGCTTATCTCATAGCTAACAACTTCTTTTCCATTCTTTACTACCTCCTAGACTTGTTGTCTTGCTTCAATTCCTATTTACACTCTTTTTACACCACCTGATCTGTTAGTTCCTAGACCTGCAAATCCCCTTCTCCAGTCACCACCCTCTGAGAAACCACTTTTCCTTCAAATGTTTCTCACCCTTCCTCCTATAAGCAGCTGTGCTGTATGTCATCATCTAGGCAGGAATTAGACTGGTGACTCTACAGTGCAAAGAACAGGCCTTATTTATGTTTGTGAATCCTTGTCTAACTTTATGCTGCTGTATAAATGTTTAATAAGTACTAATGCATTTGCTGGAACAAGCTAATACTCAGTGTACTGTTTGGATACAATCCTTGCTGACTATCAGAAGCTTCTGGAATTAAAAAAAAATGCCGTTGTTTGGTGACACTACAGTTTCAAAGCAAAAGGATCCAACAGTTGAAATAGTCTAATGAACCATCATAGCACTGGAAAGGGCCTTACATACTCTTCCCAAGTTTGAATCAGGATAGAGTTTTAAAGCTCAGTACTATGGATGTGAGGCCATACTCAGCTACAACCACTGTACCTTACCTCCTCTATGTTATCTATCTACAAGCCCCGAAGGTCACAACATTTTTAAAAAATATTTCAGATCTTTGCCTCCTCTTTAATGTTGGCTGAAGAGTCTAGAATGGTCCCATCACTGTTCACAATGGTCTTGGCATGATTTCCCTCTGGGCTAGACTGTATCATGTCCTGTGTAGCATTAATTGGAAAACGGAAACCCCCATATGCAGAGGTTTTATTTTAGGGACCAAATAGAAGCTGTGATTCACCAGTGACACCACACACAAGCAGCAACTGCTCAAGCAAACAGGGTATGTATGATGCCTTGGCCTCAGGGCAAGTGAATAAAACACAGTGATGCTAACAGAGAAAATCCAACAAGGGTGGCAGGAGTGTCAGGCATTCATGTCATCTAGTCTCACACTAACACTCATGGAGACAAACAAACCACATCACAAATTTCCACAACTAGTATGAAAAGAAAAACCTGGGGTTTGTTCTCTCTGTACTAGGTCACTCCTAATGGTGAGGCTAGAGATAAGTCTTATCCCATAATCTCAACAATTTGTGCACTGTTGCCATGAAATCCAGAGCTAGAAAGAATCACTGTTGTGGCACGTTCATAGGGGCTCTGAAACAATGAGTGCTGGATGCTGTTCATCCAGTCATCCACTTTCTAACACTGCCTCCTATGATCAGGTTCCCTTATTAATTTTAACACAGTTTCAATAACAGTATTCTTATCCTTGAAAGAGATTTGACCAAGTGATGAACTGAGAAGGTTTTCACAGTGGGCAGTGTGCATTAGGAAAGAAAAAGCTGTATCTCATGGAAGGAAGTCTAAGCAAATGTCAACTGTAATAGAAAAAAATCCTGTAACAGTGAAATCCATTGGACTTTATACAGTTTCTTCCATGGCATAAAACACACTCCACCACTTCAGTCATTTAAAAGTAGATTGGACCAAGTAGTACAAAAATACATTGCAGGGCCAAAGCAATATCAGCACGGCAGTAAAAGAACTAATACTCTCTTTTCTCTCACGTTCAGGATTATGCATGACAAGATTTCAGTACTAGTCAACATCTATTTAACTGCAACCAATGCAATTTTCAGAGTTCAGATTTGGTGTAAATTCCTATTTGTCTGTGAGGAAAGATGCACATGATTTATCAAGCGGTAAGAGTTACAGATCTGAAGGGAGGTGAAGGAAGGGGCAAGGCTGCTTAGTGCAAATAAGTTAGGGACAGAGACTTTCAGAAAGATCAGAACAGAAACACTTCCCATTCAGCTGCAAATGTTCAACTCTTGTGGGAAACAAAAGCACCAAAACCTATCCACAACTCTCTACCTACTGCAAATGGTATCAGGAACATCTCCCCTGAAAATGTAGTAATTTTCATGAGCTTTCCAGCTCATCAAATATCAGAGCTCACATGTGAGAGGATTTTCACAAGAGAATGTAAACTTCTTGGTGAAGTCCCCATTGTTTCAGGAACATTATTTTCAAATTAAATTAACTGTTGCATCACAAGCTGGACAAGTGGTACAATGCCTTTGTGCTTAATGCAAACTAATTTGAAACAAAGAGGAGAAGATAGAGGTCTGTTTATTGTTTTATTTTGCCTCCAAATAACCCAGTTTCAAGTTATACAAATAATCAAAAGAATAGTAAACTGAGCAACTAATCTTACACAATCAGTTCAGAGCTCACAGCTTGTAGGAACTCCAAACCTGTTGCTGAAAGTATGCCCCACCATGGATTAGTTTTGTCAAGGAATCCAGACCTAATTCACAACAATATATTTCTGTAGAAACTATAAAACTTCTTTCAGAGACATTTTGCTTTGTCTCTGGCTTCTTTAAAATTTAATAAGCTCAGATTCAGATATGATTAGATTAATTTGCATTCATTCTGGTACCGAACAGATTTATAATGCCTTGTATATTCACAGAAAAGTCACATCTTCAAAAGGTTTCAAGGATGAACTGCTAAGCCTTGGGAACTAAAAAGCCCTTTAAAACTGGGGTCAAGCTAGGCATTTAGATTCAAAAATAATAACTACATCCATTTGGAGACAAAGGCCTATTGTATACCAGTCTTCCAGGAAAACCCATGGGTGGTTGAGAATTACTTGGGAAAACTTTGCAGAAATTAATTCCGATTCATTCTCAATTCTTTCTTCCATACTCAAAAAAGGGGTCTATGGAGGAAGAAAAGCATTGGTGAGTTCACCCAGGGTCAGGGAATATATGGCTTTCCAAATGCAGAACTACAAAATGTTTGTGGTTCCTGGGACACTGAAAGAGAGAATCAGAACTTTCCCTGCCCATGGCTTGCTGAGAACCTGGGCCACCACCAGCTCCAGCTACAAGGGGATGGATGTACACTTCGAAGCTACTGCAGGGAGCACAAATTGCAGTTGTCAAAGCTTATGTGGTGCAATAGTTCAAAGGAACCACATCCTACTCTCTGCTCAAAAGGAAGAAAAAAAAACCAAAAACCACCAAACCAAAAAAAGAGCCCCACTGTTCCTCATCATACATTGCTTTCTGTTACTAGGCAGACACTGTCAAGCTGACATGTAAATTAGAAATCAGAAGTTTACTCAGGAATTTTGCAATTTTAATATATATAAAAAATAATCACTAGGCTACATAGTTCTTTCCACTAGTTTTAAAAAAAGAAATATCATGCTATAGTGGGGGCTTTTACAGTAACCTTTATAGAAAAACACTATTCTTAACTCTGCAATCATATGTTAATAATTATCACCACAAAAGCTATTTCAATTCTTCCAAGTTATACAACAAACTAGACAGCAAGGACAGCTCTGAACCTTTGAACATCAGCTTCTTATTTACTATGTTAGCCTAATTTTAGGTCAAAATTTTACACATCTGCTGAAAGCATTTTCTCTACATCAGGCAGTTCTGGTAAAAGTGCTTCAGGTACCAAGCTGCTGAAAAGGAGCTGTATAATCTTGATTCAGTGCCTAACTAGAAAACAAGACACTCTTAAGAGAGCTAGGAGAAAGACTCCCAGACTTGGCAGGGGGATGAGACAATGTTTCCATTATGCCACAGTATATGCTCAGGAGCGATAACTGAGTTAGGGTATAGGAGAATCATTAATTAACAGACACTCTGAAATCAGTGTGTACCTGCTATTAAAAAACTGTTCTTGTTCTTGAGTCTCTGAAAACAAGCGTTTACCTATTATCTACTATCACTTTCCTGGAAGTTTCCATAGTTTAATTTAGATGAATTTAGAAAATAACAGTGCGTAACATACGTACCTTTGGCAGAGCTCAGAGAAGGAGAAGCCACAGCTCTACAGGTATTTTCTGGACTCCAACTGGAAAATAAAAAACCCCAGTGTCATAGAATACAATAATCTAATGCAGCTGTTCGAAAAAATTAACAATAAAATGCTTTCTTAGTCTAAAATAAAAGAAACCACCACCCTGGGATAGGGAAGAAAATTTGACAATTATTTCTAGCCCATCCAGTTCAAATAGCCTTGTTATCTTTTAAAGCTAAGAGTAACCATTTGTATATGAATCAGCTTTTATGAGGGAAGACCCTCTGTGTCTATATGAAACCCAAGGCAACATCATGAGTGTTTATCATTCTGTAAAGAGAAACAGGGCCAAACTTCTGCAACACCCACTTGAGCTCCTGAAATCCAGAGAACTGAATGTGCTGTTGTTAGCATTTGGAGTCAGGGAGATGTTTTGATCTAATACATCAGACACAGACTCACTTGGTGACAAGAAAGTACTAGATTCCGTAACATGTTAAAATAGAGACAAATATGAAAACACTCTGGATGCAACTTATGCAGAATAACTTCATCATATTTGAATTTTTTCAAGAGTGTTTCAAACTTTCTAAAAATACCATTAAATTTGGTAAATAGCTAAATTCTCATAGCTTGTCACATACATGACAGCTTGACTGACGGACATGAATGATCTAATACTACTTTAACTATGTTGTGTTTAATAGGAAGTTACATGTGAGCCAGGACTAGGACAAACATTCTTATATACAACAAAATCTGCTTCAGAACTTTGGCCATTATGATTTAGTCAGGTGCCTTCTTACTTGCTAAGGACACAGCCTGTGGATACCTATACAGAGGGATACACTGGGTGTGCCAGAGAGCCAGGTCCCTCCTGTGGACGTTATTCTTCTGTTTGTCCATCTTGCAGTCTCTCAGGAAAGTCCCTCCTCCTGCCTGAAGCCACTGGCCTTTGCCTGTCTATTCCTCCAGAAGAAACAATTGGAAGCAGAGCTGCCTAAAAAGACAGATCTGCAAAAGCTGGAGTATTTCAATGAGATCTAAGCCCTGTAGATCTGCTCAAGGTTAAATCTTGTTTTTTCTCACCTCATTAAGGCCATATAGTGGGAACCCACCTGACAATCTCCCCCACTCACAACAGGCACTTCTGTACATGTATTCAAGAGCAGGTGATAGCAGCTGGGAAATTCACTCTCTGCTGCTACCACCACCAAGGACAAACGATTAGAAATACCAGCAAGCAGCGGAATTAAACTCGTACTCTCCAAGTCTAATGTGAATGATACAAGCAGCGCCCATGCTCAAAGCTATCTTTCACGTCATGCTGCAAAGTCTCAGGACAGGGAGAGCTCAAAGATTTGCATCATCATTGTATTTAGATCCTGAGAAGGGAACATTTATGCTTTCTGTGTATTCCCAGTGAAAAGCTCTCCTCAATACACAAGAAGGTGCTTCTTTGCTTTTCAAATGGTGGATCAGTAGATATCTCTGGATGGGGAAGAGACACCAGCTTCTTCCCAGCGGGAAGGGCATAGGGGTGAAAAGTATTCATTCAGCTGGATATATACCATGTCCAAACTTCCCTTTCTCATACTGGAAGTTTTATGTGTGAGTCAGGACAGCTGTAGTCCTGAATCAGAAGGAAAAACAGTCACCAGAAAGAACTCCTAACTACAGTGGCAGGTAACCCCTCACATCAAAGATCAGTCCATTGTCCTGTGCAATAGAAGCCCTTCCGGGGAGCTGCTCCACACTAGGTGCATAGCACACCACTGCTTTTCTTCACTATGATGGTGCTGAGGCATTGGAACTGGATGCTCAGAGAAGTTGTGGATGTCATATCCCTGGACATGTTCAAGACCAGGCTGGATGGGGCTTTGAGCAACCTGATCCAGTGGGAGGTTTTCCTGCCCACAGTGGGGGGTTTGGAATTAGATGGTCTTCAAGGTCCCTTCCAACCCAAACCATTCTAGGATTCTATGATTTTCTATTCTACTGATCCTTTTCCAATCACAAGATTTATGCATGTGTTGATATGCTGTTGTTGGTATTCCAGTCAGTGAAGAACTTTTCCCTCCCTGTTGCTCTGGGAAATAAAATGCCTATCAACCTTCCTACCTTGTCTTCCCTCTCAGAAAGCAATATGCCTCACTCCCTACTGGAACTCAGAAATAAGGACTGGGACTAAGAACACCTCATCCCTTTTCAGTCCATTTCCTCAGTTTCTGAGCCTCATTTTCCTCAAGAGTCAACAGGTAAAACTCACCACCCATAACCATGCCATAACACCACTGGGCATACCAATCAGATATCATGTGGTACCACTGATACCCTAAAGGCCCTTTTACCAGCATACATTTTGCCTGCATGCCTAGCTTAGCTGTGTTCCTGTGTTATTCAGTTCTTAATTTCTCACTTACTGTCTGTGAAGTGGGAAGAGTAACCCTATTCTACTCAATTTGGGCACTATGGTGTGTTGGCGTCCCTACAGAGGAACTCTAATAAGAAAAAGAGAGGTATACGAGCAATGGCACAGCTGTACCTTCCATTTCTGTGCAATACTTACTCTGGATCCAACCTATCCAATGCCTATCTTATGCTCTAATGCCAATGCTGTTATGGAAAGGACAGTTTATTTTCCACCCTGTCTTAATTTATGAGGGGCAAATGCTGACTACAGGTTGCCTGTAATGGAACAAACTTGGATTGTTTACCTGCACAGAAGCTTTTAAACTCAAATCATGCCCTACCCTCAGCCACACAAACAAATGATATAGAAATAGAAACAAAACAAGAAAAAACAGAATCAGACCTCTTTACAAAAAATAAAAAAGGCCTGGATATTTTTGGCTAGAATGTAGAGTCAAAGGCCAAGAACAGTAAGTGAGACACATATACCCTGATTCCATCAGGAATTCCTCAAGGAAAATCCTGGACTTTCCATACACCACAAAACAGCCAAAAGACTCAGGATAATGCAGCAAACATTATTATGAATAGCAGCAACAGTAGGTGTTATCATTAGATAAGTAACTCTGACATGAACCATTCTTATCTAATGTTAATTCAGAGTGCTAAAGGGTTGTTCTTTCCATAGGTTTGCAATGGAGGAGAAATTCTTTTAAAGTCCAATTAAGTTCAATCAGTAACACATGCTTCCTACGGATATCCCTGAGGATCAGACACACATTGCAACTACATTCCAAACAGCCTGAAAGGCAGAAACAGAAAAATGAAATTCTGCTTTTAAACTTTTGATTTACAGCTTGAAGAAACAGTATCCAGGATGTTGCCTGTTCCCTGCAAAATGGTTTGGGGAGGGCAAAACATGCAGAGATATCCTTCCGGCAAGTGAAAAGTCTTTTTGCTTAGGTGGCAGCCATGCACCTTCTCAACAGCTTGAGCCAGATGAGAATACAGTATCTGAATGATGAAGTTTTCGATTAAGTAGTATGCAAAATAGGGCTCAAGCAAATTTTTAAACTACTTACAAAAGCGAAATGTTTGGCTATCCGGGTAGAAGAGACAAAAATACATATTCTAGATACTTTCATTAAAGATGCCATGGTACTAGAAGTTGCTTGAGGTAGGAGGAGCCCCTTCTGGGCAATCTTCCCTGCATCACATGCAGAAATCTCATTCTTAACTATCAAACCACCCTTTGCAGTACTTCCTAACTACGCTCACCATGAGCTTTTCACTTTTCCCTTGTGCGCTGTTCAACCTCCCAGACAATATTTCTGCCACACCTGTTAAACATTCAAGCAGCAACCAGTTTGAAGACTGGGCAGACAGAATGTATCTGGATAGAAAGCTGGATAGTTTTCTGTATGCAAAGCCCAGTGGGAAGCTTGAACAGAGATGTTTTGTATCCTAATATGAACTGTGCTGTGACAGAAAGGGTAAGAACATTTCCCTGGTGTTCTTTGATTTTGATGGAGTGAATATTGTCCTGAATTTACTGTTTTGAGTGTCAACTGCTGAATGTCTGCCCTTCTCTAACCACATTGTATCTTCAGATGGACATGTCTTCCTGCCCTTTGTTCTTTGCTTCCCTAGAGCATATGGCTCAGCAACACAGAGACCCACTCTCACAGGGTGCTGAAGGCAATATGGGGATCAGTCAGGCTGCTGAGATGCAGAGATTGCTGCCAGGCTCTTCAAAACTTCACTCTTCATCATAGCTGCATGCAGGACCTTTTGACTGAGAGGGATCATTCAACTGCAGCATTATGATTAAACAGCTCACTCCTGAATATCTCAGGCAAAGTGTTAAGATGCATGGGAACATGGGTTCTTCCAAAATGAGTTCCTGCCTTGTGAAACAGGTCCAGTGGGGTCCAGAGAACTTGGTACTATTCAGTACTATTTTGAGCACTGTGAAGGCATTTCAAGCTTAATGTTTTACATAGATTCCAGAATGGCTTCACTTTTTAACCCTTGCAAGGAAAGGCTATGGTGAGCTCCCTGGAATAATCACTAAAACTTTCTGGAGCTGATCTCCATAGCTCAAGCATGCTGACAAATAGGATCCACGTTTAAAAGAAACCCCAAAAAACAAACACACACTCCCCACACCCCAGTGTTCACACTGTACAGAAGCACATGCTTATTAGAAAACAAAGAGCATGTATATCCATCCTTCTACCCACAAGTCTAACACAGTGCCAATTCTCACCTGCAAAAAGTAGTCTGGCACATCAAAGGATGACTGCTGTGCCACTTGAAATAATGTGATGCCTGTCATTTTCCACACGCTGCCTGTGAAAGACAGACATGCCCGGCTCTGCAGAGTATGTGACCCATCAGAGTCAGCATCCATGTCTGTGAAACCTGAGTGTTGGGAGAAGGGAGAAAGGAGAGGGTACAGAATGGAGTGTCACCGCTTCTGCCATTTTGGAGGACTTCTTCCTTTTCATCACAAAGCAGTCTGTGTGCAAGGTACTGAAGGTTTAACTCACAGCATACAATGAAAATAAATCATCTTCCCCAACTTAATCACTGCCTTTCAATGCCTTTTTAAACAAAAAGCCAGGAAGAGCATCAAGGAGCACAACAGCAGTGCTGCTGTTGAAAGGTCTTAAAGCAAACACAAACATGCTTTTGGAAAAAATTACTTACATAACGCTAAGAAGGGAAGATCACTAAAGGAAGCTGAAGTGACACTTCTTCCCCCACCTCTAGCCATATGTGGACTGTAATCCTAGCAACTGAAGTTGTTCAAAAGCGAGTGTAGGACGATAGAGGGAAGAAAGGGGAGCATTGTTTATGGTACAGCAGGAGCCAAATGAGGAGAATAACTTCTGTGCAAGAACGGAAGACTGAAAGGAAATGGGTAGGTAAGGACAATTGTAGGATTTGTACAGTACAGAAAAGAATCCCTTCCACGTAGGATGCAATTTCTTCCATGGAAAAGATGTTTCATCCATGGAGCTAGATGATGTAACCCCTCTGGAATAGTAACCTTTTAGTGTCTGTTATCTGTGATTCTGTTACTAAGCATGTTGCGGTTCTTATAGTTAGCACTTTATCAGCTAAAAAGTCAAAACATTCCTTGCATCAATATTTAGGCTTATGTCACCTTTATGAGACGGGTGTCAACTAAGACTGAAAGGAGTACCTGGTGTGAATCATAAATACTTTGAAGGGTTCTTAAAGTACAAATACTCAACACTTTCTGAAAATAAACTTCCTGGAATAAGCTTCAGGGTCACTTGGTCACTTCACATCAATAAGCCTTTCTTATATCCTCGCTATTTCCCCTCTTTTATAGCAAATAAAATGGAGATGCACAGAGGCACCAGACCACTTCTTTAAAGAAATCTTATTTACAAATCTAAAAGGAGGCAGGTTTTTTTTTACCAGTTGTCAAGCACTTCAGATCTCACTAGGAAAATTACATTCCACCTGCAGAATGCTATAGAACAGTTTGAAAACCCATTAAAAGGCATATAATAAATCCCATGGGATTTAAAACAAATGCCTACCAAAAAACCACTGCATTCATCTAGCATCCACACAAGCTTCTGTATGGACAGATTAAGCAAAGTGGTCTGCTTGTTGACCTGCATGACATTAATTACTCAGTCCACTACTGTGAAAATACTCTCCTAACTGAATTGTGTTAGGACCAGAAATACATGCAGAGCCCGTATTTTTTGACTAATGGCATCGTTTTACCACAATTACTTCTATGTGGACTCCTTCTCTATGGCACCAGGGGAGTCCAACCAGGCTGCTACTTACACATTTTTTTTGTGGGACTGCTTCAAGGATGACCGTAAAGAAAAGAAAGTCTGCTTTCAATATATTTAAGTCAGATAGGCAAGGATCTGCCACTAACAAAAAATACTAAGGGGTCTACAAACAGAAAACTGTTGAAAAACAATTATTTAAACTGATGGTATGTTAATTATTGCCCTGAAAATAATTTCATTAAGCCTCTTTACACAAACTAAATATTCACACTCTTATTCAGTGATCTCAGAAAAACAGCTAAATCATCTGGAAATGCAAGTTGCAGCAAGGCAAATATACAAAGTAGAAAAGGATGCCCAGGATTTGAAGGAGCTTTGACAAGCATTCAAAAGAAATACATTTCACCGTTAAACTTCCTCATGTTATTTCCAACTGATTTTTGACACTGGTACTGACTTTTAATAGATGCAAAGGAGATAAATGTCTCATTACCAAAAATAAATTCGTCTGTTAAGGATGACAGAGGGAAGCAAAAGCATTGCATTGCCTATTATGGTATTGAGCAACAGATTTCACTCCCTCTGCTATATGCCCATTTATTAAAAATGTGACAAGCTTTACCAAAGAATTCCTGAGCTTCTTTGGTCCTCTCTTTAATTCCTCCATAATTCTTTGTATATATAAACATGTCAGGTCTGGAAAGAAGTTGGGCATGCACATAATTTCCCACAGAGCCCTTTTTCTATTCAAATACTGGTAAGGAAACAATAACAGACAAAAGGGAAATAATGCAAAAAATTAATGCAATGAAACAAATGGGCCTGCAAGTCCCTGTCCAGTCACCAGATGAATCTGCTTAAAACACCAGCATCAAGATGTTTTTCTGTCTTTTTGCCCACAGAGACCTCCTATATCTATATCAGAACTAGATGCATCAGCTCCCAGTGAGCTGAATCACTGCATCGCTGCCTGTTTCATGAACGTGCGAGACACTACTTTAATAGGAAATGGTCGCTTGCTTTAGTGTAAACGGTGTGTCACGCACAGCCATAATGCAGCGAGGCCTTTGTTCTCTTCCCAATGTGTTGCCTTTGTAAAATTCCCTCCCTACAGCCAGGCAGAGTAGTAGAATTTTATTCTCACAACTGATGTAACACAGACAGACCCCTCGCTCTGTCAAATACACACACACGGGTGCACACTCTCCCAGGCAGCCATACTCACAGATTGTTGCCTTTCTTCTTGTTCTCCTTTGATGAGATAAAAATCCCTCCACAAAGAAAAACTGCACATCTGTGCAATCAGAATGGTTTCTGTTCAGACCATCGTTACACTTTAAATAAAACAGCCTGGAAAAAATTTCTCTGGGATATTGCTGCTTCTGAGATTCAAAGGTAGACATACATGTAAAAACAGAAGCATAGAAGCCCTTCCACCATATCCTACATAAAATGTGATCCTGTGCTTTACTCAGCTATTCATCTGCCCTTTAAAGCAAATTCAGTTAAAGCAATTATTCCCTGGCATACAGGAGGTCTAGATAGCCTAATAGGTCTCTTCTATCTCTAAGCAATTCATGCCTTGCATGGCTTGTTTTTATTGACTTATCTTACTGGCTGTTTGTGGACAGAAGCACGTGCCATGCAAATGCCAAGACCTCTGTTGCTTTGGGATGCTACTGCATAAATGCAAGTGAACAGGAATTAAAATAAACAACATAATTTTACTTCTCAAGGATTAAGTCTATATAATCGCACGTAGTTTTTACACATATAGAGAGAAGCTTCAGTAATACCATCCCACAAACATTACATTAACAAATCTAGCCCTTTCTAGGCTTTACTGCTGCTTCACCACAGCTGATAGATACCTGAGATGCTCTACAAAGATTAGAACTTTAACACCTTGAGCAGGGATTCCTGGTGCACTGAGGCAGAAGCCTTGACACTTAAGACAACCATCAAGACCGAATAAATACATGCTCTAAATACATCAAACTGTAAAGGGTGAAAGAATCCTTCTCTTTATTAAACTGATTTCATTTGTGCACATTTTTATCTCAGCAGAGACTGGTGGTGACACTTCAAGACAGTAGAAGAAAATGCTGCATTTGTGGCCTTAGTTGATGAGGTCCTGAGCTAATACAAATGGGGGGAGCTATGTGCCTTCATAACCCAAATTCAGGAACCCAAGTTCCGGGTATGCCTTAAGAAGTTACAGTAGCATCAATATCAAATCACAATTATTAAAAGCACATTTCTGATCAAAAGAGCAAGCAATTACATTTCTATTTCCAGGACAACGTACAGAGGGGAGGAAAAAAAACAAGCTTTTACCTTGAAAAAAATTATTATTATACATTTCAGCCTAATTCACCACATAAAATTCTTCCCCTGACATCTGGAAGGGAGAAGCAGGCTGGGCGAGAGCACTGGGAGAGAAATAAAGGACTCCCAATTTCTAATTCTAAACCACGTTAAAATGACCAAGAAAGCTGTAGTTTTAGAAGTTAAGCAGCAAAACTTAACCATAGGAAAGGGAAGTCTGCTTTCACTGCTTGGAAATGTTCCTGATTTTTCCAGTGGGAACATTTATTAGAAGATGTTAATATTTAACTCTGTGTTTTTCCAGTATTACACCGATCTTCCTGCAGGAATGCAGAGGAAGGCAGTGGCATAGCTGAACTGTTACTATCCTCTAAAAGTAAGAGAAAGTGATCATCACAGAAGAAAAAAAACCAAAACCAAACCGACCAAACAAAAATCCACCAGGAGCAAAAAATACAAGCACAAGGAGGAAAGCTTCTGAAAAGAAACTTTCTGTATCACACATCACAAGAACATCTTCATGAATCAGCAATTCACATAGACAGTAAGTGATGAAAAAGGCGTTAATAAAAATCATTATCTGTCCTCTTTAGGGCTGCTTGGAGAGCAACACTACTGCTTCAGTTGGTCACTTAGTCTTTCTGAAAGTGCAAGAAGTCAATCTCAAAAAAATCTTCAAACATTAGCCAATCTTCAAACACCTGCTCTTATCTCTGCCACTGCTGCTCCAGCGGCCAGAGTAAACATGGCAAGCTCAGTGGGGGATGTCCCAGACACCCTACTACCACAAGGAGTTCTTACTGTCTAGCTCTCTCTACATCTTGTTATGAGACACTCCCTTCCACATGCCCATTTTTTTCCCCAAATGCTTTCCAAGTCCATTTCCTTGGTTTTGGAGTTAGCTAGAAACAAGACTTTCAAATGAAATGCTGAAAGGAATCTGCCCACACTCACAGTGAGACATAATCAGGAAACAACTGTGTGTTCAGAGATGTAGCAGCTGTGGTCCTCTGGTGAACGCATGCCCCCCTTCCTCTCCTCTGCCAGAGCACAGGGGTGTACGATACTCACAGCCCCATTCTTCAAACACTCTGGGCAGGAGGAGCAGTTCTGGCATTTCCAATGGAAACTGGTGGTACCTATGAGTGACCATCACCTTTAAAAGGAGAGACATGCCATTTTGGAGCTTCAAAGACTCTGGAGAGAAAAAGCCTTTAATTTTAAAAAATCAAATGAGCGAATTGAAATTGGCATGTATTTCCATATGCCAGCCTTGTTGTAATGAGATGCACAGGGAAAGTCGATACTCCTACAGACAGAAAAAACCTCATCATATCAGTGCCTCCTACCCCCACCATTCTGTTCAGCATCTTTAAGCAGGAGGTATTCTCTAGCCTTTCACAATTGACCTCTTAATTAAAGCATGGTAAAATTAACATTTCAGACGCAATAGATCTTTTACCCACCTACATCAGTAATTAAACTAATTCTCCAGGGAGCAAGAACATTTGTTATGTGTAATGTAACTTTAGCTGGGTATTCCAAAGAAGGAAAAAGAGCTGATGTAATAAATGCAGTCATTTATATTTTAAGGGAGCTATTGTAAATGAAAGAAGATCACCTGTGACAGCTTGAGGCAGCTCCAGCCAAATGAAATCTTTTGTGTTGTGCAGGCACAGTACACAGCAGCAATACTGAATAACTAAGTGGTGAGGCAGACAGACCCTATGCTTTCTCTGACTCCCAGATGTTAGCACTATAATCTACTTTCAAAATCAATGGAACTGTACCTTACAGTAATTTCATATTCATTCTACATGAAAAGCAGGATAGGCCAAAGTAGGTCTAAGATCTATCTTATGAGCAATACACCCTCTCTTTCACATTTGTGAAAATCCTAGGAGGCCTTGACTCATGACTGAGACAAGTCTAAGACTCTATCACAATACAAATAATTGAATAATCTTACACAAAGAGTTTATGTAATTAGAGATGGAAATGACACCACGTCAGAGTGGCAGAATTGAATATTCTCTTTATCCTGATGTATAAAAGACCAAGCAACTAGAAAAAAAAGGTCCAAGAAGGTAACAAAAAATGTATATAGAACCAAGGAGGTATAGAGGGTAACTTCAAGAGCTACATCAACACAGAACACAAACCCCATTTTTTAGGAAACAAGACTGACTGCTGACACCTTCTCAGATGCAAGTTTGAGGGCTTTGGTTTGTGCTTGAGCCTGAAAGCATGACAAACACTGTTTCATTTGTCAAATGTGGTCCTTGCTCAAAGGGCATATTTACTCAGCCAAGGCATAACTGTCGAGACACGTGGCCTGGCAAAGGTCCATGCAGTGACTAGGTAACCTTTCTAAGGATGGTCTTAAGCTACATACAGGCAATCCAGCCTCACTGAGCTTCACAGAGCCCTCCCTCCCAGGGGACATCTCCACCCAGGGTTTAAATGCATAGTGTTCAGATTATAAGCAGCCAGCACATATGTGACATGCTGTCCCTCCCCAAAAAACAGTCAAATCCACATTAGGTAAGATCAAAATTCTCCCAGCCCTGTCTTGCTGTATTACTAAGCAATTAAACAAACTGTATAAACTATAGTCTAAATGTCCATCCTCAAGTTTAGTTGATCCCATGATTCATTCAAAGCTACTTAGTTAAGACTGATTGATTGCCTGTCAGAAAACAAAACAAAACACATCAATGTATCATTTCAGAAAGAGAACAGAGACCATTCCCAACTCTCACACCTGTGGTGGAATTAGTAAGTCATGTGCAAGAGTGAATCATGACCTATTAAGAGGCATCCCATATCCCATAGCAGTGTCAATACCTGTTACTCTGAAGGGAAAAAAGCAAGACCATATAATGTCCTTTTGATATAAGTATGGGGGGGGGAGGGAGGAAATAAGATTGCTTTGAGTGGAGGTACTTGGTTTTTTGGTGAGGTGTTGGCAGGGGGGTTATTTGGTTTGGGTCTTTTACACAGGTTGGTTGTATATGTTGGTATTGAAGCCACTACTTGTTTTTAATATAAAAAAATCAGGCTACAAAATTATTCTCATAAAATCAGTAATATGAGAATCAAAACAGTTAAAAAATCAAACTCCAATTCCAAAGATTTCTAATAAAGCATTTGTATTTCAGAGTAAAGTAAAAACAGAATACTTCTCCTAGATGTTTTAAAGCCATCCCTCTCTTCACCATGCTGTTAAACTGAAAAAAACAGTTTAAGAGTTTATTTCTCACATGCAAACCCCAAGAGCAATCTCCAGTTGCTTGGAAGTCTATACCTTGGCCTCTGTCTGGGGTTTATCAAACGAGTGGCCACCCCTCCAACCCCAAGGGAAGCATATTCACTTCTGCCACTGGTGTTAAGCATCTGACTATTTACTTCAGTCTCATCAAAGGCCAAGAAACAGGCCCAGCAAATTTAGCCTTGCATATTTAAGAACTGCTCTATCACCACTCATCCAAATTTCAGTCACATGAACAAGTCATTATGGTTGTTGTGAATTCTGCACCAAGTTATCAAAATATTGAGTCCAAGCAAAACACCATGAAGAAAAACACTTAATTTCTAATCTATTCCAACTATCTTTTTCTTGGCTTACACTGCTCTCTATGATTAATCTTTAAAATATTGCTAAGGAAATGAGACAGCTAAATGGTCATTGTCTTAAGTATACACTGAATATCTCATAGCACAGCCAGTTTATTCCAGTTCTACTACGCAAAGCAGCAAATACTGAGCATATGACAGCTAAAATAATCAGAGGCATTCAGTTGTGAATAAACAAGGCAGAACATGAATATAGAATGGATTTAAAACCTTCAATAAACAGATTGTTATCAGCCCATGGAAGGCAAAATTGATTGGGCCACTTCCCATCATATCCAGGGTACCATCTGGGAAACTAAGAGAACAATTTTAGAAGTAATTAAGATAACTTTTTATGATATTAACAGCAGTAATTGGAATACATACATGTTCAAAAGACCAGATTCTCAGTAAGTACAGTGAGAGTACTTTCTGAAGTCAGTGGTATTACACCAGTTTACAGTATTATACCATATTACCAACACTAACACAGAATTTTACTTCTCCTCTTTCTGTTTTTATTTGCCAACACCAGAATTTCAAACCTCAAACATATTTCTTAGGTATAGATCCCACACAAACTTTTGATCTTCATTACAATGCATCCAACACTTTCCTTCTAAACAGTATTATTCTAAACTTACAGTAGTGTACTTTAGAATGAGAGCAATATCAGTAATACCTGAAGTGTTGTAATTAGTCCAATTCCTTAAATTGTTTCAACTAAAATAATCTTCAGTACAAACATACCACAAGAGTACAAGCCACACGATCTAGATCTTAGATTTGACTCTTTACCCCATGCAATGGAAATGCACCAATGCCAAGAACTGACATCTTTTTTGTCCACCTCAGTGCAGAGTCATTTGTCACTTGAACAAATCCCATGAATTATATGCCACAATGATGCAGAGTCCTAATATTCATAATACTTGGATATTCAAGTTTATATTTTTATAAGCAAGAAATTTGTGAAGAAAAGACTACAGTAATATAAGGAAATACGTAAAATTTTCAGAGTAATAAAAGAATATTGAAAAAAAAACTTTTGAAAGTTTTAGATCTGAAATTACATGTGAAGCTTGTTCCTAAACCTTCTGACATATAACAGTAGCCACAGACCATGAGACAGCCAATAAATAAAAGAACTCCAGTAGTCTGATTAAGACAATACAGATAAAGATTCATGACAAGCCAGAGGTGACAGGCTTTCCACTTATTTACACATCAGAAACTGCTTCAGCCTGACAGAGGGAGGGTACCACAGCATGAAGAGCAAAATTCATCTCTCCAGTGTGTGTGGAGCGATTAGTTTCTAGCAGATGCTTCTAAGGTCATGATTTCTGCTAGAAGAATCCCCAAAAATGTTAGAAATTAAAGGGAGTATAATGCTCCAAAAGTACATTGGCAAAAATGTTGTTGTCTCTATCCAGAGACACTGGAGTGCATAAGCTTTGAGGTCACTATATTTCTGCTCTGTTCGAGAAGGAACAGGGCAACAGACAGTAAATCATTCACTTGAGACACTCTCCCACTCTTTTGCTCTCTTGGGAGCAAAAGGACCTGGACTTTCCACTGTCACTGTATGGTATGTGATCCCCTTGAAAATTTGGTCTGAAAGAAAAACATCCTGAGCTGAAGTGCATAGAGCATTCAAAAAACGTATGAGATAAAGTACTCGCTGAGTACAAGGCATAATGTAAGACTGGCAAAGATTGTCTGGACAAGTCTGCTTAGGACTTCATACCATCCTCTGCTGAAACAAACCCCCACAAGTTTGCATCCTACTATCCTAAGCTGGATGCTCTGGCTCTATCAGCCTGTGGTCCACACAGCCCCTTTCCAGAGAGCCCTGGCTATCCACCCAGGTCACCAACAACAAGCTTTTCCCTCACCTTCCCATACTCTCTTCTGTAGTGAAGCCAAATGGTAGGGTTCTCCTAAGAGACAAGTGCAAACTGCCTGTTTTCTGCTATCACAGAGACTGTTGCAACTCGTGTTCGTTTCCCCATACACAAACCCGCTGGCACGAGAACAGCACCATAGGACAGATGGACAGAGGAGGACGGACAGACCTTTGTTCAGTTGTTTTACAATAGTGTAAACTAAGTCAGGTCAAGGGCACTACGTTCAGCTCAACAGTGCTTACAGAAAGGACAAATGCAAAGGCACAGAACATTCAGGAGGGGCTATAACTCCATGAGCATAAGGGTTCAACATGCCTGTATATTACATTTCTGAAAATCAAAGAAGAGGGAGTTGTAGGTACACATACCCTTCAGTCATTTCTGCGACCATCAAGCTTAGGACAGCGATGGCTTTGTTAGCTCAGGTATGGATTGCAGTGTAGCCACAACCTCAGACAGCTCAGAGAAACCTGGTAGTCCAGGCTGAAAAGTAGAGTGAAAGCAGAAGAAGTCAGTCCATTTAACATGCCTAGTTCCTGACCTGGTATCTGACCTGGACAGGGTCAGAGGAGGGGCTGCATTGGGAAGTCAGAGGCAACACGTACACTTTGTTTCAGTTCTTGTTTTTTGTTTTCTGAATTTCCTTCATTTTTTCTCAAATAAAAGCTTAAGGGGGAAAAAGATAGTTTCTTGCCACATGTCATCCTTGGAAAGATACTTTGATGACATTACACTTGAATGTTTGTGATTCTATGCTAATATCACAATTAGATCCCAGATAGTCATCACTTCAAGACAGCAGAATGGTCCACTCTTTCTATCAGAGACAATAGCTTAGGGACTCCACAGCACAATTTACACTTTCCTTGTTACTCTGAGGCTCCCAGAAACTGAAAATTATGGTTGCAAAATAGCAGTATTTTTCATTCAAATCCCAAGGCATTAATTACATAAATACTATTATACACTGCATTTCACAGTCTCTCCCCAGGAAACTTGTTAGGCCCTTTTAATAATGCACAAGCATAATTTTATTCCCACGAAACAGAAAAAAACATGTTCGCACAACTACAGATGTCACTGTGCGGTGTTCCAGCACAAAGATAACAGGCATCAACTTCTACACATATTCAGTGGCAGAAACTGGCCTTTATTACAGTTGCATGTCCAGTGGTATCAGAAAGGATAAAATATTTCATGAGGACAAGGGCAATGGTACCCCAATCAAGGACTTGTCATCACTTCTGATTAGAAGCTCATGAACACAAAGCCTGTTTTCACTCTAGAGATGCAAGCAAAATAGCACCAGACTCAGCAGGCAAGTGAGAAATAAAACAAAAATGGTGAGGAGGAGATAAAAAAACCCTCCAAATTTGAAAAAGCAAGGCTACCATGTAATCACATTTCCATAATGAGAAAGAAAACACTGCTAGTCTCCTTTAGGGGCTAAGTGTACAGGTTCCAAAGAATGGAGAATATTTTTTAATTCCCTCCCCCACCCCCCCACCCTTCCCCGTTGTTTTTCATCCAGGTTACTGTTCATTAAGATAGAAGGAGGAGCTAAAGAACATGGGACCAGAAATAAGTACATTTTCTCCTCCACAGACTAATAACTCCTGCCTGGTTTAAATCTTCTATAACTACTGGGTATCACTACATATTCCCTCAGGAAGTTAGGACAGCCCTAATTAGTCTTTGATAATGAAAGATACCTTTTAACTGCTATATCCTTTCTATCACATACTGGAGGCCATCGGAAATTTTAACAAACTAAAGCATGCAGGGATTTGACCCAGACCAGCTGTGCCTGCATTCCTATTAACCCTAGTGGCCCATGGCCAGCCGGGACTACCAAAAAATCCAGGTATGGTGACAGTGAGAGGACACTAGGCACCAATTCAAATACCAGTAGCTATCATCACTGTGTGCATTACTGCAGCTTAGGGAAGGAAGGGAAACACTACTGTACATAAGGCCATCATGCTTCCTGGTTTTGCCATGCTATGTTACAGCTAAATAAGAAATATAATAATTAAAAAAGGGTTAAGTTTACCATTTTTTAGTTTAGAAGTTAAGAAAATAAAAGCTTTCCCCATCTGCACCCACGTGCTCCATTTTATGACTGAACCAAAGCATGTAACAAGTTCACTATTTTTATAGCTGAAGAACACAGGAAGAGAGGTTCTAATTTAGTTACAGTTTGTACCACCATCCAAACCCTTATCATCACACCCACATAGGCACCTGGAGCCAGCCTTCAAATGTAAAGAAGGGGGTTCCGTTTTGCAACATGATCAATTCCATTATAGCTGGTCTACTTGGCAACATGATGCTCTAGGACAGTGCACAAAAAGGCTAAATTTTAAGTGTGGGGAATTTTTCCATCCTCTGCTTTAGAATGAAGGTGTATCAAATCTTTGTCCACTCTTCACAGAAGGGTGCAGAGCACTTGTTTAGGGCAAGCCGTGGATTCTGAAAGTGTGGAACCTGCAGCCCAGAGGCAGTTCACTCAGCATCTCCCCTGGCCAGTGACTCTGGGACAAGGTATTTCAGCAAATCAAAAACCAAGGATCCAGACAGGCACGCAGGAAATGTGTTTGGTAGATGGGATCCCATCAGCATTTTGTCAAAGTTGAGCTATCTCTGAAGCACATTCCAATTTCAGAGAATATGTGGCTTGCTAGAAATAATGCACTGGAATTCTTCCCACACCTTGTAGTCGCTGGAACCAAAGACTAATGTACTTTAACATGCATCAGTATTGTCTAAGTGTCACACAGTATCTGTAAGGTTTAAAATGATGAGCTCTGATGATCAGAATATTTCTTGTTTTAATGCACTGCTTGAGAACGTTCATTCTTGGAAGTCATGTTTGGGGTTTACCCAAACTGGGGTAAAATTTGGGTAATCTGGGTGCTTTTTTTAGTTTTTTCAAGCTTGGTTTTTATGTCCTGCTTGGCAGGAGTCCATCACAGTTAGAATTTCCTATGTTTTGCTTTGGGCTTATCTGAATAAAAGAGACATTTACTGTTCAATATTTCAAATTAAAAGGCTTCAGCCCTTCATAGGATGTAAACCACAACTGACTTGTCTATGCCAATAAAAAAAAGAAAACAACACACAAAAAAAAATTCCAAGCAAGCTTTTTTGATGTTAGAAGGACAACATATTCCCTATGGAAACATGCTTAGCATTTTGCTAAATAGATAAAACCAAATTTTAATGACAACGAAGAAGGTACTGTAACAGTACAACAAAACACAACATTAAACAGCATTTATATGCTTTTCCAGACCCCTGAGGACATTACAATTCTGCCATTCTGACAAAATATTTTTCATCTTTATTTAAATCATCACAGAGGTTTGGTGATGCGCCAAGAAACCTGTTGAAGGCAATGTGGTTTGCTGCATGAACTTAAAAATATTAAAAATACCTCAACTGTGTATTCCCTGATATTATTTATTTCAGTGTATACTGTTGCACCAAGTATCTGGAATGTTACATTTGCTGAAAAAGTTCTCTGAGCTCTGATGCCTGAAGACATTTTGTTTTACTTATGTATATTCCGTGGTAGGTGTAAGTCAAACAGATCTGTTGCATGACTGGAATGCAATGCTCTCCCCATAACGAGACACCAAAAAATGTGGTGCAAAATTGATTCTAAAAGCACAACCACATTTCAACTCAATTTTATCTGTCCTGTGGCTCTGCACACACTGTAACATGTATGCTCATGTACACTGCACATTTGGACCATGATAACAAGGTGAGGAAAGACTTCCAAATCAAGTTGTTTGAGGGGGGTTTGTGGTTGAGGTTTTTTCTTTTTTTTTTTTCCCTTTGCAAACTCACAATGCACCCAGCTTCCACTGCTGAGTTAGTACTGCTGAACTCATACATCATCTTACTTTAACAACAACTTTGCTGTGAATGGTTGATATGTAGATAAACTCAGATGCAGGATGCAGGTGTCAAATAAAGTGAGAATAATTGAATTGAAGAGGTCTGAGGCATAACCAGATAAACTGACATCCAGCCACTGCTACGGTTTGAGAGTATGGGAAACCACTCAATAATGTCATAAGGAAGAATTACACAGTACTGTTTTAGGTCAAATGAAAATGGCATTCCACTTCTTCTCAAGCTTACACTTCATTATATGATTCTTCAATTAGGCAGATGAAACAAAAAGACACTTTCATTTGACCATGGATAAAACGGTTTTGCACTATAACATTTGTTTGAAATGTAAGCTTTTCAGGGCAAGAACCAAACTTGCTTTTGTTTAGAGCCTGAGAAATGGAGGCTGTAGTCCTAACTGTCTCCTACTAGCACTACTGTAATACAAATAGTGTAATAAAGTATTGTCTCCTTTCTCCCTAACTATAAGGTGCTACATCCATCAAATGCAGCTGTACGGAAACAGGAGATACAACATGCTTTCATCCTTCACCACCCTTTGCAGACATCCAGGCTGCAGTAAAAGAGTTTATCATTTTGCTTTTAGCAGTCATAGAGCAGTTACATTAAGTGACCTGGGGAAAGCAGTTCTTGGGGGAGTCTGTCAGCTACTGAGAAAATTTGACTCTTTTTCCTTTGACTTTGTCTCTACAGAGAAGAGATCATGGACTTTAAACTCTAAGATAACAAATAAAGTTAAATACCACTTCCTGAGTCTGGATCTTGTTCTTGGCACTACACAAAGAATAATATCCACAGATCTTCACAACAATAGGGCTTGGAGGTTCTTTTGGTTGTGATGTTCCTTTTAAAAGCTGTTTTTTCCATGATACGCACATTTCCCACAGCTCACACTGAGGTATCTGATCAGGTTTTAGACTCTTATCTTACAGTCCCTATCTCTTGTTAGTGAATTCATCTCTCTGGGAATAGTGCCAGAAAAAGTGCTGAAAAGAGAAAGGCATTGCAAAGGATCTTGTGTGAAAAGCAATTTTCGTTCAAATGTTTTAATTCTAAATGGCTTTTCATTCTGATTCCCCAGCAAATCATTTTAGTTCATGTTTAATGAAAAAAAAAAAGTTCAAGGTAGATTTTTATAGATGAATTTCTGCTATCAATGAATCATTTGAGCTCGCAATAGGAAAGCATCATACTTGACCAACGAATAAACATAATATTTAAAACACTCAAAGCATGCTATCAAATGGAGAGATTGTTACACACATATCACCTAACCCAGCAGACACATACAGGAGCTATTTTGTTCTCAAGCTGCAATGTCATTTACCAAAATACTTGTTTGTCTGAGCACTGAATATCTTATTTGTGAGGACTTTGGACTTATTCAAGATCCCTACCCACAGGCAACCTGATGCCTGTTACACAGTGTACCAGACTACTTAGGCCACAATACATCCTTTTGTTCATGCAGAAGAGAAATCACCTTGAAGGACCCATTCATTTGAGGATTTAGGCATTAAAGATGTACTTCCATATTTCTAATGGTTTGAGTTTGTTTACCCTTCATCCACCTGTACTTGCATCACATACTGCACAATCTTAATTTCTGCTAATATTTATCTCTAAGCCTTTAACACATTCGTTCCTCTCCTGCCTCCACATGTATCTAGACAGCAAAGAAGGCTGGAATGTATTGTAGCACCTAAAAACACTGTCTCAAAGTCTTAAAGCCTAGGAATCAGTCATCACAATCCCTTCCATTGTATTAGATCCTTCCCTATCAGCATGCTCAATAATCTAGCACCCCTTTGCCTCACAACAGTCACAATAAAAACCCAGTAAACATGGAGCTTCCACATTAAGCCATTTCAAAGATTACTTAAGAATAAACTAGCAAACATTCCAGAAGGACTTACAATCAATATTCAGACTTTCATTTCTAGTGCGAGAATGGGTCTGAGGCTTTTCTTGTACAATATATTTTTCTACATAATATATTCTGCATTAACAGAAATTAAATATTAACTAACTGTACTTGGTATGGAAGCCAGCACAAAACAAAACTGCCTGTTGTAGCAAAAAAGGAAGCAGACATATTCAAGAACCTGGAGTGAAAAACTTTAAAGAGGATATTAATGGACTTCGATTTAACAGTTTACTACAGAGCTTCAGCATTTTCAAGTGACAGCAGCATGCCACTATAACTATGAATACAGTAATATTTCCCCAGCTGTTTTTACAGCCTTTTGCTAATGACTGCTCAAAACCAGGTGTTTTGTCCTCTCCATGTGGTACATTCTCAGAAAAGCGTTATTGACGTTTTCTACTCGTGATATTCAGAGAGAGCTCCAAGGTATTTGGGAACCCAGCTGTTGTTAAGAATCTCATGCGTTTCAGCACCTGTGAAATTCCCAGTAAAATAAACAACGGAATTTGTCTTGACATTTCAAACTTAGCTTTTGAGACAAAATAGCTCTTTGGAATTTGAGGCTTAAATTTTATAACATGGTATGCTCCTCTCAACACCACTGTCCCTAACCAACATTTTTTCTTGTGTTTTGCTACTGATTATGCTCCTTTGTCACAATAAAAGTATGTGCTAGGAATATCATTCCCATACAAACCACTGCTGCTTCAGATTAAAAGACTTTGTCCAACAGCACAAATACACAAAGCTCTACCACATGGTCCAGCCCTGGGGAATACAGAGCCACCCGTTATTACTGAAAGCTACTCTAGTATGACAATGTTCTATGTTAGTAAAGGTTTCTCTGACTTCACTACCTTTAACTTTTAATGATAAGTGTTCTTCAGCATCGAGTAAATTCCAGGTGTATTTGACAACGTAATAATTTCCAAGGGTTACAGGGAAAACCAAATATTTGACATTTAAAAGTAAATAAAGAAAATATCTCCAAACAATATTTCTGAGGAATTGTTTTGCATTCGTCTTCAAAGAAGTCTTAACAGAGACTGAAAAAACATGGCCACTGTGTGATTCTAGAAGATATAAGACCTAGGTAGACCATTCAAAATTTTCCCCTTGGAATTCACTGCTCACTTTAAACTGCCTTGTTGAATGGTCAACACATAAATCTGAGAGAGATCAAGCTCTCTCAAAAGTTGTTCAGCAGCCTTGAGACAAATGGCATTACTCAGACTGCTTCTTACATATGCCCAACTCTGGTGCTGTGACTACTATGCCATTTTAGCTCAAGATCACAATAAGCACACTACTAAAAATCAAGAAAAGCCTGGCTCTTACACCACCAATGGAGGAGAATAAACAATGTCTATATTTCATACTTATCACTGGCATTTGAATATAGCCCAAAGTGATATCCCAAGTAGGTCGTAAGATTCTCAACCCACATAATCTGAGTTTTAATTCTGATATAAGTGGATGTAACAGCAAAGTCAAGAACAGATGAACTTATGGTTTAGCTGAATTTAGCCACATGCTTGAAAGGAAACTTCTTCTTTGTGCAAGAACCTTCTCAATTGACTGTTAAGAACTTAGTGATAATTCTCTGAGATACAAAAAAAATCAATAACCATCCTATATCTAAATGTCTCCAAACATCTAAATATCAAAATATCCAAAAATCACATTGTTTCACAGCTGAATTTTTGAAGAGGACCTATTCAGGACTTACCTAATTCTGCAACTTCTTAAGTTTTTGCATGTTTTCTCATTTCTCTCCTAGGAGAAAGATGAAGCTAAGTAGTAAGTTTAAAGAATAACCTTAAAATATTTACAAGATATTTCATTGGAAACAAACAGAAGTTCTTATAGGACTGTCCACTGAACACGTGCCTGAAAGACAAACTTGCAAGAACTCTAAGCCGAACAAAAGTAATCCAAGGAATGGCAGTATTTTGAGGACACACTAAGCTTCAAGCTGATGAGATATCAACCATAGACTTCTCTGACAGTTGCTAATATCTCTTCTAAGTCTTTATTCATATCAGTAGAAGAAGCATGAAATGGCTCCAGACTGAGCCCAGCTGGTGCTGGAAGTGGCACTGGCTATGTATGTGTTCTATCAGCCCCACATCCACTCCAGCCCAGCTCTATAACATGGTCTCACTGAAGCTGGTGACTCACAGTACTTTGAAAAACAAAGATCACTAACAAATTCAAAGCCTTTCACCTCTTCTTCAATAGTTTGAATTGAATTACTTATTTCAAAAGTCTATGTTGTATTTTGACTATTGTTTTCTGGCCTTCAGGGATGCTTTCAGGCGAGTTCCTAGTATCCAGCAGGCAGCTATACAAAGATATTTAGGCACCTAAAGATACATGAAGTCTCCTAATAAGATCTGCAGTGTGAATTAGGACTGTAATTTACTTAGGCAATTCTGAAATCTCATTTAGTCTAATGGCTCTTAAGCAAATAAATACCTTCAAAAATCTGACTCCAGGTCACTTAAAGTATAAAGATTATAACAATCAATGTCAGCAGTCAGTAGTCTCAACACAAAGGCTGCATGTCCTGTCAGAGGTGCAATTTGCCCTTTAATTCCAGAGACAAATCCCATCAAAGAGGAATAAAGGACTTTCTAGAAAATATATGGAAGAAACTGGGCAGCCATATTAGATGACCATTTGCTACTTGGAGGTTCTGCACTTTCAAAGGAGTATTCAATGGCATAAAAGACTACTATTTCTGATTATATCCAGCATAAACATGTATAATCACCATTTTTATAAATTTTTTTCCAAATTAAAAGACCACATCATATCAACTATTACTAGGGAGGATTCTGAACAAACACCAAATAGTGCCTCAAACATAAAAAGACTGAAAATTAAGTCCTTAGCATGGAATAGTGCCAAAATAAAAATGCGGTCAAACATATACACTTTCCTTAGCACCCTTTGGGGATCCACTCTATGGGAAGCTGTCCTGGGAGCAAATACCCAGGTGCCATGCCCAGAGCAGCACATGTCCTTACACTGGGTTTCTACAGAACTGCCACAATACAGTCCCAAGGACAAAAGCTTAAAGAAAGAATTTAGATTCCACTGCAGAACCAGAGGATCTTCTTCACCCATCACTGTGCTCTAAGAAGAGAACTCCATGCTTTTCTGAAGGCTGAGTTGTGAAAGCTGGAATCAGTGGCTGCAATGGTTTAAAAATGGCTTAGTTCTGTCAAAGGCAATGTTGATTCACAACAACAAGGGATGTCATTTTTTTAACAAAGTCTCTTCTAGCCATAGAAGGGTTTCACTCCTCAGTAGCTAAACTGAGAACACAGTGATTTCAAGATGTGGTTCTAAATAAAGTGTTTAAAAAAACATAACGCCAGTCTGCACCTGAAAATTCCTGTCTTTTCCATGGAACAATGCAGAGAAGAATTGCAAAACAGTGTAGCTCCCTCATTAAACTGGCCAATGCACATAAGCACAAATGAAATCGTGCCTCACTAAAAAATATTTTCTAGCTACTCACTAAAATAGCTTTGAGAGACCAGGTCCATACATGGAATAAAATGGCTTTCACTGCAGTCCTAAGCCAAACTCTCCTCTGGAATGACATTTTAAGTAATCTAAACAGTTTAAAGGCAAATGTAGAGCAGAGCAGCCTAGTTTTAGACAATCAGTGCAACAAAACTGAGATTTATTCTGTGCTGAATTAAACTCTTTATATTGTTTCTACTTAAAAAGGAAAAGTATCAAATGCAACAATTCCCACAAATTTATCTTTCACAACAAACACTTTCATAATCTATTTGAAATTTCACCAAACAAAAGTAGGCCCAAGTCAACTAGCAGATTTTTGGCCCTATTCATTTGAAAACAGTGTAAGCTTTGCCCTTTCTACTGTTCAAACAACTTAACTGGTGGCAGGATTCCTCCCACCGCTTCTCGAAAAAATTTTGCAACAATAGTCACATAAAGCCAATGGATGCAGATGGATGCTTTTCAAAAAACCTGCTCAAATCCTTCAACTTAGATCAGAAATTCAGAATCTGTATTTAGAGACAAAAATCCCTTTCAAACACTCTGTACCTATTCAGAGAACAGTGGGATGAGCCATTAACCCTCACAACTTCCTGGTGCACTGTGTACAACCATTCTCATGTTATTTGGGAACAGAGGGGAGAAGTAAGAGAAAAAGGCTGATCAGCAGCACACAGCAAACAAGTTGTAAATAACACTTTCATATTTTGGTTCCACTTCACAAGCAGTTCTGAATGCTTGTAAATAAAGCCTAATGTGGATTTATGTAGAAACTGAAGGACAAAAGTTACCAAATGAAAAGTGTTGCAAAGCCACCTGAAACACAGCCCTTGGCAGGGCCCGTTCCCTACACCTGACTCCCTTCCCAGGACACAGACACATCTCTCTCTTCATAGTGTCCTGGTGCAGCAACTTGTAGCTGAAGACTCCACAGCACAGCACAAGCATTGGTCAAAGCATGTTTCAACTCAGGTTACACATGCGGGGCTGGATTTGGTGTGATAATCATTCCTCCCCATTTCACACATGAATTAACGAAGGTGTAAAGTGGTGGGCAGACATCAACAGGAGCATAGGGTAAGCAAGGGATGCCAGCCAGCCTAGGCAAGCCAGGGAAATAGCAGTGTGGAACTGAGAAGCCTCTCTCTGGCAGTCATTGCCTGCATCACCCGCCTGCCACAGCAGTTCTTGTTCCTGAACCGTAAGGTAGAAGAATGAAGAAATTTGCTCAACATGGCAGTCACACTCTGACAGAGCTGGTATCAGAACCAGACACTAATTCAGAGCTCCTTTCTTTAAGCATCAGACCACATGCTCTCTCTATTGCCACCTATGAAGTGCACAGGAGACTACAACACACAAAGCACGCAGTGCATCAGAATGTGTCTGACAGGCAGCATGGCGACATTTTATGCCAAATCCCAGTACCTGAACGCATGGAAATGGTTAGCAGGATCTGTCCATCAATAACCTGAATCTTAGATGCAGCAGAATAATTGCTAAGAGACTGAAAAGCCTGTCAGAAAAAGAAATCCGAACAGTAGTGACGAAAGAGAAAAATAAGCAGATGGTTATATGCTAGACCAGGATAGCCAAGTGTTTAGGAAAAAGGGAATACCTATGTTTAGCCAGGACAACAGCAAAACCCAGCAAGAAACAGTTGCTAAGTTTCACTTCAGGTAAAATTTCAGAACAGCAGCACCACCAACAAAGAATTACAGAAGCAGGGAAATTCGACTTTAAATCTGGATGAGGAAACACAACTGTAATAATTTAAAGGATAAATTTCACACAACATTTGGAGACAGAAATTGCAGTCATGCGTCCTGGCCAGCATGAGTCTGACACACATTCTTATCACTATGAGAGAACTGTAATGGATGATTTTGCACCTCAGATTCAGCCATTCAGAGCAGTACTTGGTGTTAGGGTTTGCATTAAATTAAGGTTTTTGTGGCACAAGTCATTCTGGGATAGGACACCCTGGTATTATAATGAAAAAAATCTTCACTTTTCTTTTGAAAGCAGGTTAAGAGGGAGGTTGGAAAGGAGAAACAAGATAATATTTAAAATTATTTAAGAAGTACTTCAGATGATTAGGTACCTGAAAAACATCAATAACTAACTAATTTCAATCTGAGCCTGAGCCATCCAAATTGTATCTCAGTTTTAAGATACCACATATATATAACCTTAAAGAATGCTCAGATGAGAGATTCTTGTTCAGACCTTAATAGTGAAAGAAGAGGAAGACAAAAAGGAATTCTGAGAGCACTCATGTTGCTCAGATACTGTTTCAGGAGAGGGAAAGGATCAGCTGTAGAGATATCCACATATGAAAATCACAAAATTTTCATAGATGCTTTTGTCTGTCATTAAACAATCTCTTACTGCCACTGAGCTCTTTACTGCTCACCATCATGCTTCTCAGGAGAGGAAATAAAAAGACCAGTGCCTAATGTTCCAGACAGAAACCATGACAATATATAAACAAAGTGCTGAATTTAAATTCTAGTACAGTCTGATTAGATTGAAAGACAAGTTAGAGTGAAATGATGTCAGGTTCAGTGAACCGACTGTAAAGGCTTTTATGATTACACTGGCACTTTTGCCTTAGTTGCAGCCATTAGTGACTATACTGGATTAGGTCACCTGAGAATTTAAATACAATCATACATTTCTAATAAAAAAAGCACATGTGAGTAATGCAGCTACATATCACCTTAATTACATACTGCAATTACAATTACAGCAGCACAGCTACTGGGATGTAATTACTGCGACTGAGCCTCTCCATACTCCATGCCGATCTTTTCATGGGAGCTTCATGCAGCATCACCTGAACTTGCACTAGAAAATCAGTGGCAAGAATCAGAATGTGAACTCTGTCCAGACATAAGGATGGGGTTTTTGCTGCTCTGAGTTGGCTCAGAAATAGGAAGAAAAAAGTTTGATTTCTATGTAGAATACTGAGGTTCCTTGAGGCAGGAGCTAAAAATAAGTGAAGGCATTTTCCCTCAGAGAAAAGGGACAGTCACTGTACTCTGTAGAAAATACACATTAGTGATCATTCCAAATTCATTATGGTGATGGCTGTTAAGGCCAAGAAGGGCCAACTGAACTAAACCTGCAGTATCCTTCTGCTGTTCCTGTGCTTCTTAACAAGAGGATCTGGAATTCTGGCCTATCCTGAAGTATCTACAAAGACAGCTTTCTAGATATCGGCTTTGATAGCACCCCAACAACATGGTACACACCACAGGGCTTGCTTCAGGGCATGCTGGTATGATGAATTTCATATAGAGAAGGCATTACTGTTCTTTTACATTAACTTTGCAAGGTTCTCTTTCCCAAGAGAACCACTCTGTCCATCAGAACCACAGATCTCAAAGGCTGCCCTAGAGTAATGAAATGCAGCTCTAGTGACAGCAGTTTGCTCAAATCTAGATCAAAACTCTGCTTCTAATCTTGCCTGGAACTTAAGCCTGAATAAAGTAAAGCAGTATAGAAAAAAAGCATCACCCCCTCATCCGTTTCCTAAAGATAGCAGCAACGTGAGGAAGACCTGAGGCTGTAAAGACTCATGATTCTCCTCTTGTATTTTGCATTCTCCTCAATATCTTCTCATGATTGTTCTCCTTCTCATGAACCAGCACTTGAGAGACACGTTCCCCATATAAACCACCAGTTTGTGCAAAGGAGCACCTTATTGCAGTAAGGCTGTGCAACCTTCCCAGCTATGGAAACAACACGTGAGTTACCTGTGGCTTCACTGATGACACAGTACTGATGTAATTCCTCACGTAGCAAGGATAGCAGGCACACGTTCTTGCTCCAAAAGCACAAATCCCTAAACAAGGAGAGAATGCTTTCCAATACTCTCCAATAGCTACTCCCAAGGTACCAGAGGACTGAGAATAATTCTCACAGTTAAAACAGTTACCATTCATACTGCAGAGCACTGAGTTGACTTGACATACAAATCAACCAAAAACCAGCACTAGTAGAACACCTCAGAATCCCCAAATTCACCTAAAGGAAAACGCTTTCTGGGCTATGAAATAGTTTAGGAAAAAAAAATCTAATTTTTTATAACTCTCTAAGGCTTCTCAGGGAATCAATTAAATTGGTTAGCTATATTGAGGCAATCGAAAAACAGTTCCCAGAAGACATTACATACAAACATACATAGTATCAACCAGATACATAGAATTAAGCAAGAAAGAAGCAGAAGTCTAGTTTGTTTTCTGTCTGGAACTGAAGGACAGGGTGTGACTTCACGACTTACCTTGCTTCCTAGGAAGGGATGACAATCCTGGTCTGAACTGCCAGACAGATTCTGTCTAGCAGCATTCTCAGCCTTTCCTTCCACTCCAGCTCTGTGCACCTCCCTCACCCCCAGTCACACACTCATATTAATGCTGACCCTTTATCAAAGTCAGCTTTTATACAGCAAGACACAGTGGTATGACTAGGGCCCGATAAAATCAAAAACAAAATCCTCCTCCTCAAAGAAATGGAATCATTCCCTGAAGCCACAGTAATTACTAATCATTATCAACAGTAGCAAAAAAAGATGTTTCCTAAATGCCTCCATGTTCTGTGGCACAGAAAATGCAAAGCTACCTATTCAACTGGCGAGGGAAAAAAAGTTGCAAATTTTTTACTTCCAGCAAACAGTGGCTGCCTGGCTAATGTAATACAAAAAGATATGTTCAAGCCATTAGTCAATATTTACTACCATAAATTATATCTTGCTTATCAGTCTAATATATATAACACTGCCTTCCATGGTAAAATACGTAAAAGATGACCTTTTAAGTTCTGTGCCCTCTTTTTTTTTTTCATTCCTAAAGGCCTGAAAACTGTTTAAAACAAGAGAGAGAGTGTTTGGATTTATTTTTTTTGGCCACTTTTTCTTTTCATTTAAAATATCACTTGTCTTATTCTGTGGTGTCCTATATGTCTTAGACACAGACTTGAAGCTTCTTCAGCCATTTACGTGAGCAAGCTGTTATATTTTGGCAAACAACAACTTTTCTCCCAAATGTTTGTTGAGGTGTTCAAAAGCCTGGGGGTTTTGTTTGTTTGGTTTAAACTTTTAAGCCATCAAAATAACAATATTTCTTTCCTGGACAGTTAATCAGCTTTCATTCTCATAATACCCCTAAAATAATTTTACCAGACCATCAATTATGCACATAGTCCAGAAGAATTTTTTTTTTTTTAAAAAAAGGAAAATAAAAGAAAACAAGACACGCTTTTCTCATATAGAAGAAAACCAGAGGTACAAAACAGAGGGACCCTTTGGGCTTTTTTATTTAGAATAGGAAAAAAAGCCCTACAATAAATCATAAGAGTACTTTTTTATCTTTTATAGGTTCCTTAATGATAGCTTGCAGAAGTCCCCAGAAGGTTATTAAATATTTCATACATTTAGTGCATCCACTAAATATCAGGGTCTTACAGAAATTAACAACCCTCTGCTTGTGGACAACCATCTAGCAGGCAGTTAGCTGCTCTGCAAGCATATCATAAACACAATTTTTAGATTCAAATTTGTATTTTCTTATGAAATATTAAAGTGGCAAGAAAGGAAGTTACAATAAGATCTGCATAGCAAGCAGAATTTCTTTGGATTAAAAAAATTAAAAAATAGAAAGGTTTTTTTAGATTAGGGAAGGAAAACAGTTGCTCATGAATCCAGTTGACAGGAGTATGTGTTCTGAATCTCTTCTTCTTTCGGCTAACAGTATTTATTTTCTGTTTCCTCATGCTCCCTTGCTCTTGTGCTTCCAGCTTTCCTAATTTGGGCATCCACAAGTTGACCAAGGACTACTTATGTAGATGCTTTCTATAGTAAATGGAGTTGGGATAACTAATTGTTCAGAATAACCACAGAAAGCTACAGTGAAATAAGAAGAAACCCACACGATTTAACATTCTGCTGCTCCTTGTCCATGGCCTGTTCTTAAGACTGTCCTCTTATTCTGGTTGGAACAGCACAGAGCACAAGAGTCTCCTGGTCCACACTTGGGGCCCCAAGGCACAGGAGCCCAGCTCCCAGCAGGGAGACTGCCCACCTCTTTTTCATAGTTACTGTGAAATGTGTGCAGAGCCCTTCTCTCAACACGGCCCGACACCTGTGATACACACTAGGCCAGCAGCCATCACAACAAAAATTAACAGTTCATTCTGCCACATCCACATCCCCGCTTGATTTGGAGTTTGCCCTTAAAAAAAAAAAAAAAAAAGAGCCAGGTGCAAAGTGATGGACCTGAATACCCTTTAAGCTGGTCATCCTTAATAATGCTGATAAAAAGGGAGTAAACTTACATGAGCACTTTAAGAGGGCTTAAGCAAATAATTCACACCTGAGGATGTGAACAGTGTGGCATACTGAGTTCAGCATCATTCAGTCCAAAATTCAGGAAACAGTGGTTCTCCTTTAGGAACTATTAGGTACCTTGGGAAGATCCAAGTTACTTGTTAACTTTAAAGTCACATGTAAGGTGAAGAACTTACACCTTCACATGTAAGGTGAGTGTTTGGAGCATAGAATGGTTTGGGGAAAGTGACAGTCTTATCTTAGCTGTTTTGATGCCTGCAGTATCCAGTGAACTGAATTATGTGTGATTAGTGATTGAATAGCTGCTCCTCTATTACACTTTCTGCCTCAGAGGCTCCCTGTTCTGTGAGCATAAACAACAGTCTCTTGACCACACAAGGACAATTTTTGCACATGTTCTCTGTTGCATACAACTAAAAAAAGATATTTTTCTCACTCATGCTCAGATCTGGCATCAGGTTGGGCTCCAAATAGTTCAGCTGTGCTTTGGGTTCAGGTCTCAGCATCAGGCATCAGCACTATACCCAGCTGCGTTACAATGAAGCTCTTGAAGTCAATGTGTGTTACAGCACGTACCACACATCCAGAATGGTTTAATGGAAACAGACGCCTTCAGTGGGAAATTGCAGCTTTTACGAAAACATATGGTCCACAACCACTCAGAGGCTAGAAAAGTGTTTATCTGAACATTTCATGGATGGGAAAGCAAAATAGAATTGAAAGATAACATACACTGCTTTTGAAAATCTCGTGACCAGAGGACTTGCACAAAACACTGACCAAACAAAAGAAAACGTAGAAAGTTCCAGTATTTAGAGCGGAAGCTTATGGTAGGGAAGATGATTAAATCAACTCCAGCAAAGACTTTTTTTTCCCACAAAGATAGTGTCTTACAATTCTATTGTACTTTCCACTCACAATGACTCAAAAGTCACTCCCATAAACCACATGTGGTGAAAGTTCCTGTACTCACTACAGGCAGCACAGATGCTTCTGGGGTAGGTTACAACAGATGCTTGGAACTGGGACTCTACAGCATACCCAAAACGAGGAGATATTGCAAGAGCTAATATCACTCTACATTTGCAAAATGCCATGTAAAGACAACCAGATCTCTTGCTCACATTTTCTCTTATGAGTTCACAAACTACTTGGCCATGGATAGTATCACAATCAGCATTCATCTATTAGGGACTGCCTTGCACTGAGCCATCACCATTGTTTCCTGTATAATTTATGTTTTCATATTAATTTACATATTAGTAGTGGACAGAGCACCCCTTTCCTGCCCTAAAATCAGCTTGAGCACTAGCACAAATAAACCAAGATTCCTACTGTACAGTAGCAGGGTGGAAATAGAAGAGTGGAAGTATAAAAGAAGGTTGTGTAATTTACACTTGACTCTGTACTACATCAGTCAGTAACAGAGCTAGAAATAGAAACCTCCCCTATTAGACACCACATCAAGAGGCGTGACAGGTGCTTTGCAGAGCCCTGTTCCAAAGCATGTGTCAACTTGAACGTGGGCATAACATCCCAGGGAGGCAAGGATGGCTGCTGAGACAGGCACAGTTAAGCTTGGTGGTGAGTGCTTTCCCCTGCATCTACCCTGCATGCAGTCACCAGCTTGCAGAAGGTGAATTTGTATCATTCTGTCTGCACCTACGTGATGACAAGAGGAAAGAACTTGACAGTGACTCACTTCGAATAGAGCCTTAATAACGAAAGGCAGTGATCCCAATGCTCTTTATTCAAGTAAAATGGTCTTCATTTCAATGGTAACCTTCCCAAATACAAAATTAATTTCATTCTCAGATTTGGCCTTAGTTTACTAAGCCATTACAAACAGAATTAATTAATTAAATCTGAATTAATAGAAGGACAGAGCATGGTTTGGCAAGATGCCATATAAAGCAGACTTTTCATAGGATTAAGCTTTCTCTGAGAAGCTAACTGTCAACCAAAGGCTAGTTCAGTATGAACAAGTCACCCAAGATAAGGTCTGTGACATCCAGCAGTTCAAGCAGTGAGGATTTCTTGTCACTCAAGGGCTAGGAGGTAAACAGAGGCTCTGAGGTGTCCTTGTACTCAGGACTCACAAATGACTTTTGTTGCCAGGTGACTGAATTGTTGTCTTAGCTGATGTGCTAAGACAAGCAGCATGATATTTTTGAGGGTCACGAGTCTATATAAAATCATTATAGTTGATTTTTTTTTTTAATTCAACAACTAGATTTCACTTCAAAAAGCTTTACCAAATTGACTTATGTAAGTTATATGAGATCCAATTGCTGAGCACTCAGCCAGTATCCACTAACAGTGACTTTGCTTTAGCTCATGTAGCGGTGAATGTACTAGAGCACCTGGGTCTTAAAGCCTGTAATTGGCCTGAAATTCCTACAGACTTCTCCAATCTTCATCATAAGGGTGAGGTACCTCATGGCCTCATGCTGCTACTGTACTGCAACTGTACTGAAAAATACTAGTAGAGGCATAAAACTTATGACAGACAGGCATGAAATCCTTTGTCATAAAATTTTAGTTTTCCTGTAAAAGATATGAAACTATCTATGAAACATCCATCATATATCTCAGTCAACAGCTTGTAAGCTTTAATAATAGAACAAGGACACATCATGAATTAGTCACAGGATTTCACAGGTCTGAACTTAAAACCTTTATGAAGACTAGGCTCTGTAAATTAGATCATATTGTTTTAAAAAAAACAAACAAACCACCAAACAACACAACACAATAATTCATCTAAGAAGGCAGTAAGACAATGTTTGACAAAAAGGAGGAGAAATGTCACATGTAATAAAAAAGAAAACTCCAGTTCCAGTGACAGCCAAGAAGTAAACTAAAATGTTCATTTAAACATGTTAAGATTGGGGAAATTTCCAACAGCTCTGTGTTGGGAGGGAGAGATAAGGATGCCCACGTTGTCTTTTCTTAGTGGAGAGCGAGTAATATATGTGGCACTCTCCATAGCTCCACTATTAACCCTCTTTTGAGGAATCTGTACAAGCCCTAAACCCCCATGAAACACTGAACCACTCATGACTGGACCTTCCCTGTGGGCTGCCCTGTGGAAATTGCAAATATCTTCTCTTTAGAGCAGAGAGTTGCGATGGGGAAAATCACAGGGCAAACACTGTGGTGTTCCAAAGGAGTTTTTCGCATTTGCTGTGAAACATGGCATCTGTGTTATGGTAGTAATGGGCTATTCCATCCACTTAGCCTTAAGTGTTGCTCAAAAGTAACTACAATGCCATTGCAGCATTTTTTACATTTTCTCTCATTCCATTAATCCCAGGCCAAAGTATTTAAATTTAAAAATCAAAAGGGAGAAATTATTTAACATCCTATCCTGACAACTCAGCTCAAAATCTTTCTGGATGAACCTAGCTGATTGAAGACAATGAGATTGTTTCCATCAACCCCAATAAGCTTGGATCAAATATTGGGTCTCTTGAGCTGGCAAAGGCTAGAACACAGCTAACAGTTACAGTCTAATGAAGCATGAGTCACAAAATACCACAGCTCACACTGTGTCTGAGCTCTAGTGAGTGCAATATCAGCAGCAGAACATTTGTTCAGATCAACACAATGAGCGCATGCCTGACATGATGGTTTTCACTGGGCACAAATACACACATCTGAGTGCGCTCATAGCTTGTTTGTTCTAGTAAAAAACAATGAAAGACAGAAAGAAAGAACAAAAGTGAAGGCTGTGAGATGGCAAAGGGTTGTTGTTCTCTCTTTAATGAGGCCTCACAACACAGCAGGTAATTCTCCAGATGCCATCTCCCAATCTTATGCACACATTAAGACACAACTCCATAAAACACTCTCCCAGGGAGAGGTTGGAGGAGACGATGTGAGACATTGAGGTGCTTCTACTCCTGCCAGCAATCTGATTGTAAAACAAGAGACTTGGATTCTTTTTCATCAAAATTCTACCCAAAAAGAAACAGCCACACAAAATATGTACATTGAGGAAAAAGACTTACTGGCAGGAGTGCCATGAGTTAAAGCCAGCTGCAGGGAGAAGGAACACCTCTGCCTCATTCATTTCCTGCACTGAGCAGAGTGATTTTATGTGGAATATCTGACTGCTAAGTCTATTCCGCTTTCCACCCTACAGAGCTAAATAACAGTATTCCCTTCTGTCCCTCCACTGCTTCTAACCCAAGAATCTCCAGCTAATTTACTTGCTTGATAAACCCTTTGTCTTGGAGTTCTTACTGTTGTTCAGTTTTAGCACCAAGATACAGACTCATGTTTTTAGAAGATCACAACAATCATGTAAAGATACCTACATCACATTTCTCAGCTAATTAAAACATCAGCAACATGATTTAAGTCAGATCACAGACCAAAGCCAAGCTACAAAGGAAAGGAAAAGGTGACAGACCACCAGACCCTATGTCATTCCTCATGCAAGAGTCCATGTCAACTGCACAACACCCCCATTGTCTTTTCATCCTCCTCCTAGTCCTCCCTAGCCCAGTCTTCTCACTCAGCCCAACATGCTGTCTCTGGTGTATTTGCACAAGGCCTATTCTTATGAGGACTTTGATCTTAGTTGATGCCAGGGTTCCTTGAATCCAGGCAATAAAATAGAAAAAAAGTCAAGAATAATAATACATTGTTGGTGTACACATACGTGCACTGCCATATGTGTAACTAAGCACCACTTTTAGGAGAACCACAACACAATTTTTACAGGTCTTTGAAACATCCAGATGTTACGACAGCAAGCAAAATATTTTGTTGACATGCTCAAGATGTTAAATGCATATACAAGCCTCTTCAGTGTCCAAGGAATGTGATTTCCAGGTTTGGAGTCTCTGATTCTATGATTTTTCTGTACATTTGTATAGTTGGCTGGAAAGACTCCTAACTCACAGATATACAGCAAGGTAGGACACAAACTATGTGTTCTTCATGAATGTTTGTCTACCCTAGTCTTACAGCACCACACTGCTATTGCTTGGCACGTCTTACCTTCTCAAAAGCAAATTTTCAGCCAAATAGATTCACATTTATTGTACATTCATATAACATCTTACACGAGGGGAGCACAAGTCTGCTGGACATATAAGTTCTCAAAAAAAATTTATTATTTGGTTCCTTACAGAACAAAAAAGATTCAGAGAGGTACTGAAAAGACAAGACACTGAAGCAAAGATAAAGTGAGGAAACAAATATTTACACAACCTTAACTCTTTTTTAATCTTTTATTGGAAGTGACATAAGTTCTTAGCATATATTGTGATAAGTACCAATAGATAAAGATTAAAAAAAAAAATAAAAAGGTGTAAAATATTTAGTGTGTTCTTTTAATAATTAATCAGCCTAAGAGCTTTCAGTCTAGTTGTACTGACAGCACAGCCAGACTTTTCAAGAGAAGAAACAAAACTAAATATCTAGTCAAATATTAAAATGTGTTATTAGAGTACTATTTCTGTCACACTGCATCAGGAGAAACTGCAATACCTAATAATTTTTCTCTGGAAGTTGTAACTCTGGGGCATGTATTGCTTTTTACTGTCCCTCAACATGTTTCTATATGTAATATATTCTTTCCCCATTTTGCAGACTTGTGCCCAAGAAGTTTCTGAGAAGATATCTTCTTGAAACACATTGTATTAGCATCGACCACTAAGCAGAAATTCATTGCAGTTTTCTTTGCAACACAAGACTTGACTGGCAATTGTAAGTCGATATACTGACTACCACATAGTGTATCTCTCACACTACATGATGAAGGGGATTCCACACAAAGATCTTCTCTATGGCTTCCGGAGACAGTGGACATATCCTCATAACTGTCTAGAGCACTGAATTCACTTACTTCCTGGAAGGAACCTCAGGATGAGCATTCAGTGACCCAGAGAAAAGCTTAGATACAGAAAACACTGTGAAGAGACCCTACACAGTACAGCCTCTAGTCAAGTCATCTACCCTGGCAGTGATGATTTCACATGGGCAAGATGAAGTGGGAATTGTTAGGAAATAGTGCACAGTCTCGTGTTACCTGCTGCAAGGACTTGTAACATTTTTAGGCAGCCTAAGCTCACACTCAGTTCAGACTCTGCTAGGGACAGTATGATGTCAGACCCCAGGAGCCAACGCATTATCCAGCATCCAGAACCTGGGTCATCCAAAGGCATAGTGTAGACACCAACAGGTCACATTAATCTTCCTGGGTTTTTCTCCCCTGCCAAGCACTGGCTGTGATGCCTCCTGTCATGACCACACAAAACTCAGCTTGAAGTTTAGCAAAAGACTAAACTTGTGTGCCAACCACACTTAAATATCCAAAAAGTGTTTGTGGAGTTCAGTGCTGCATGACTGGCTATTATCTCAGTACAGCTTATGTTTTGTGACTGGCTTGTCCCAAAACACAAGAATGGCTTTCCATGAGGATTAGAGGTACTTCATGTGCAAACAGATTTCAGCCAAGTTTTCAGAAAAATAACCATTGCTAAAACCAAAACTTTATTCCATAAAATTCTACAAAATTACACAAAAAAAAATTGAAGTTACAAGTACCACCACTGCAAAGACATGTCTCATTTGAACAACTGCTTGCAAACAGTTTCCCACAGATTTAAAGATCTCAGACAGAGCACATCACAACAAAAAATACAGAGAACAGGAAACAGACCTAGTTCAATCTAGTACTACCCCTTGCTTAATTAACACCAATAATAAAATGATAAATATCTATAAATTCACCTAGACTGTTTTTGTAAATATATTAGTATCTGCCATAAATGCTATACAAACTCTGAGCTGAATTGATCTAAGTGTATTTGAGATAATGACAGCTATCATTCCACATTATATCAAATAAGATTCTGCATTCATTGCTTTTTCTTAGCTCTTCTAAACTGTGGGCTTGAGTTAAGCGAGAACTAAGACTACCTTACATGACATTACTGCTATTGACATAGCTGGGCAAAATTCCAAGTGTGCAGTCCCTATATCTGGCCTTTCTCTCTTAGGGCCTCACACAACTAACTTGCCTTACTTCAGTCAGAAGAACCATGCCTATGATTATAAAATGGCATTTGAGTGAGAGGACCATTAGACTTGGCCTTCCTGTAAGGGCACCACTGGTGCATCTCTTGTAATGGCAATGCTGGAGACACCGGAGAGTGGGCTGAAACTCACAAAACTCATAATAATAATTGACCAACCGCTACTTTTGACTCTTAAAAGCTAGGATCAATACAGACATGGAAACGAAGGAAAATTAATTCAAATTCTGGTATCAGCCTCCCTTTCCAAACAGTCATCTTCATCCTAATTATGTTCATTCTGCTCTAGGAAAGCTGTTCCTTATGTGAATGAGTGTTGCTGGTTTTATTCAAAACTAGAATGGCCTTCTGGTCTTGGGGTGTATTTCATTCATATTACGTAAATAATTGATTCTTTGAAAGACCATTATAGCTATAAATCAAATCTGTAGACAAACTACATTTTCATGCATGCTGCTGTTTCCTGTTTTCCCATTTTGATGAAGGCACTGAAAAACCCAGCTGTCACAGTACTGAATAATCTTCTCTTAGTTCTCAGGATAAGAGGAAGTGGAATTATTTCAGAAGTCTTCCTAACAAATAATAATTTTAGCAATAGTTTGCTTTCTAAGATAAGGCCACTCACATCAAAGTTTTTATTGTTTATGAAGAGGGCAAACATCAATAAACTGTTACAAGATTGGCTATGGATACAAAAGATAATTTCTTGTAGAAATGGCTTTACCTTTCCACATCTCATTTCCTTCAGCTGGAAAGTGATAGCAGAGCTGCCTGCCTATGCTGACATCTGTAGATAAGAAACAGCTTTCGTGCCACACTGTAATTCTGCGGCTACAGAGACTTCATACAAGATATGGAAAAAACTCATCTAAAAATCAATCCATTATCATCTCCTCTTACTGTGAATGGGTAAGAAACCCAAACATCCAGGTCTATATCATATGCACTAGACAGATGTCTAGATGTAAAGGATGAGAGAGAGAGAATAAAATACCAACTGACACATGGGCATTCACACACCCAAATTCTGATATGAAGTGTCTGATCTGAGAAGCACATCACAAACCAGTTATCTACCTCATTATTCTCATCTAATACTATTTGTTTTCCTAAACGCATTCCAACAAACACCATCCATGATGCAGGAATCCAAAATTACTTAATTATGCTTCATTATATCTTAGTGAGACCACCAAAAGGCATATATGACATTATTATTTCTTCCACTATTTAAATAGTATTTCTCTTTGGGATGGCATGTAGTGTCTGTTTTAGCAACACTCAGCAACCACACACAAAAAGGAGAATGAAGCATGACTGTATCTAGTTGGCAGAGTTATCACAGAGTGGCTGACCACCACTGTCCAAGCAGTTTGGCATGGATCAATTTTCATGTAAAAAGAACTGCAAAGTGCTGAAGAACCAAAGAATGTACGGCATCAGTGTGACACTTTCTTTGAAAGATGCCTCCAGTAGCACATTTGACTTTACTGCCATGCTTGGGTAAGCACTCTCTTGGCTGAGAGTGAAGACATGACATCATCACTTCCCAAACCCTCTCCCCTAACTAAGTCAGTCCAAAACCTGCTTATATTGTGGCATGCAGAAGGGTCACAGTATAGTCTCCAAAGGAGCAGTGGCTGAAATCATATTAATGTCAAAGGTCAGGTTCATAATTCCTATTTAGATATACAGACTAAGTGCCAATCACCCAAGGAAAAGGCAAAGAGAAGGAAAACATCTGGGAATCTAGCATTGTTGAAAACCTAGGCTTTTGTTAGGTTCCTACTTCAGAAATGTTAAGTAGAAAGTAAAAGCCCTAGCATATTCTTTCACACAATAGGAGCAAAGACTAAAACAACCTAACCATGACTGAGAACTTCAAAGGCCTGAAGTAAAAACAATTTTCAAAGAACACTGAACTTTATCCATGCTGCCAGTGCATTTCCCAACACTGAATAAATCCAAANAAGCTTCTCTGCTGAAAACTTCTTGTCCGCTCTTAAAGGTGCAGCAGTGTCCATAATCCTGCAGGTAGCCTCTCACTGATATAAATTACACTAAGCAATGAAAGTGCTGAGCCTGTCTTAACACTTGAACCACAAACAACACACACTGTACAACCTAATTCCATAATGCTCATTCACATATATAGCTTCACAGAAGTTAAAGGGATTATGGAAGGGATTGAAGACTTCAGGATCAGACCAGCAGAATCTCTCTGGTTCATTGCAAAGGACTCAGCAGAGAGAAAACACACCATGATTGTTCATCCATCTTAGGAGATATGTACTACAGTTTTTGCTCAAAACAAACAATACCAGCATAGGCACTGTTTTAGTCTCCCCATCTGCCCTGTACTGTCATAAAACCAAAGAGGCATTTAGTGAAGTCAAGTACACAAAACTGAAAAATAACACCAGAGAAACATAGAGGGACAGAGAATTAACCAGTGTAGCTCTCTGCTGCAGGATACTATTGAGACAAAGCATTCTGTAGTACTTTCATCAATTAATTAGCACATTGTATACAGTAACATATCAGTATAAACAAGTTCAGTAACCAGTATCTGCTGCCATGTCCTAATAGTGACCTGAGTGTGTGCTCACACATGCATGCACCCACGTACACAGAACACATTCTTCAAAATACGACATGTAATTTTCATAAAGGTTTAACATTCCTGTCTTTTCCCCAGCTTTGACCTTTGCAAAAAACAGTGAACTCATAATTCAACATTTGCAGAATGCTTCAAAGAGTCTCTGAATTCTCCTTTTCCCCCTACTCCAAATATTTTCCCTCAACTACAAACAGAAAACACAAGAAGAGACCTGTTTATCACATGACCTTCCTTTGGAGGAATCCTTACATTTGTACTCTTTGAATCATTTACGTATCAAAGAAAAAGGAAGCTGCAAATAATATTCACATGGAGCACATAATTCTTACCTTCCTGACTTTTAGATTAGTCTCCTGGGCATGTGAAATTTATTAGGCGGTTTCTTTCTTGTTCTAGAGAGCTTAGGTGTGAGCTTGTGTGTTTCAGTTTATGTTTACAAAAAATCTGATGAATTCCAAAAAAGGCACACTTGTTGTGTTTTGATTCTATAAATATCACTACTTACATACTTTAATGGTATTATGAATCTATATTGGCTTTACAAAACAGGATTTTCTTGAAAAATAGCTACTATTTAAAGATAGTAAGTATACCCACTGAACAAGAAAAAGGGAGTGAAAAAGAAATGGGATTCATTAGGGACACCAATGTGATACATACATGTTTTTGTATATGTATCCCTGCAGCAGAACCAACATGGTCCAGCTTCTAGAAGTCAAGAGATATATCTGCAAGTAACCTTGGGCAAGCTAAACCTCCCCTTGCCTTGCCATACTTTCTAGGTAGAGAAGGGTCTGGGACAGATACAGTTTCTTTTTATGACAAGGCAGCAACTTGAGAGAGAACAATCTTCAAGTAGCATAATCTATAAAAATGAAAACCTGATATACCAATTATTTCCCCAAAACAGCAGCAGTAAGAGCCATACCAACCAGAATAAAGAAGCAGCAACTACAAGTAACTGATCTTTGGGCAGAAGCGTGAAGAACACATTCTGCTCAGAACAAATCCCACTATCAACCATCTGGGTTTCACTCTGGTGTCCTTGATTTGGGGGCTCCTTTATTGAACCATGGCACAGGGCACTTACTGGTTAAAAATCAGACAAGGGTAACAGCAGGAGCCCAGGCAGTTTTGCTGAAATGAGATCTGCACAGCAGGGCAGGCATGGCTTTTCTTCATTACCCTAATAGCCTAATAAATAAATAAGGAATAGTTGTGTCCATGGTAATCATGCTAGTGATTTTTTTTTCCTTTCCCTTTCAAGATACTTCAGGAGAGAGGTAGCCATACCCTGGCTGCAGAATCTGATCTGTAAATAAAAATCTGAGACCTAAATGAATCCCTTTCTATGATAGAATTTAACTAAAACTATTGCATATTCTTAGACATTTAAATTACCTACCATTCGTCAGGCACTGGTGGTACCTGAAGGTGCTGCCAATTATTTTTCACTCCTGAATTTCTTATGCGCTGATTGTGAAAGGTATTTACACCTCTGCAGAGAAGCACACAAAATACAAATCTTCAGAAACAATAGAGTCAGACTAACCAGTACCCTCCTTTCCACTTAAAGACACAACGGTTTCATACCCTGCCATTCCCAGTTTCTGTTTTATTCAAACTACATTAAATGCTGGTTTCCTAAAGTACAGTATTCTGTATGTCACACGCAGGGCAGCATCCATGCGCCGCTGACTTGGTAATTGCATTCTCTGCAGCCACTGATGAATGAACAACCGTAATGCATACATCCTGGGTTTAGCTCTCTCGGGACAAGTAGACACAGACTCCCCATACCAGATTCACTCACTTCGCTGAGTCCAAAGGTACACAGAAAATACCCGTGTGAATTCCCTCTCATTTTAAAAGCAATGTTGTAATCTGCTCCCCCTTCCCACTGACAGAAATATAGCACTTCTATTTACAAGCACCAGAAGCTCATTCCTAAACCTACTTCTCTGCATCTGCAATCTATTCTACCTGCAAATAATACGGCTTGAATAAAGACTTGCAAAAATTGTGGTGTAACACCGACAGTGCCTCCAGATACTAGGGTAGAAGAGAGAGGAACTAATATCCCACAGCACAATGGCCCTTTAAAGAACGACTAGTCCTTATGGGTATAAATAATCTCAAAAATAAAATGGACCCAAGGCGATTTCCACTGCAGAGGGCAGAAATGACCAGCTGCCACAGCTGCGAAAGCCCCGGCTGCAAAAGCCCCGGCAAAGTTGAACGCGCAGACAAGCTTACCTCGGAGCGGCAGCCTCCGTGCCCGCCCGGACGGGACGCCGCAGCCCCGCTCTCCGGAGCTCCGCCGGGCNGGAACCACCCGCTCGGCGCCGGCACGGAGCGAGCCCCTTCCAGGGAGAAGGAGGAAAAAGGGCCTGCGCTTCCCAGCCGGGAAGGGGAACCCCAGCCGACCCCGAGGAAGGCGGGAGGAGCGCGGCGGCCGCCCGGCTGGCAGCCCCGGGAACGGGGGGCGCGGCGGCCCCTGCCCGACCTGTTGCGTGTGTCGGTCGCTGTTGGTTCCTGGGGTGGTGAAATTTGCTGAGGATTGAGGGCTGGGAAAGGCTGGGTGAGATGGGTACACGGCTGAGCAAGGGACTTTCAGTGCAGCCATCGGTGTATCGATTGTGTGTAATTTTATATATGTGTATCTTCTCCCTGAAGAATGGGGAGGAAAATACGAAGGAAGAGGGAAGAGGACTGGTAAATCACTGAATGCTTCATCTGGAGAAAAAAAAAAAGGAGATCAAAAAGAGCAGAGGGGGACTCTGTCTCATTCACCCTCCATTGCACTGGATTAATATTACCATTTTGTTTTCATTAATGCTTACGGCACAACTCCCAGATGAGCTTAGGTACTCTGCAACAGTGAGGAAAGCCAATCCAGACTCGAGGTTACACAAAACATATGAAGGTACCAACCCACAGATGGCCTGACTGTCCCGCCTTTGTGTAGAGAGGAAACACCATGGACATAGAGGGAATTTCATCCTTCTCAAGCTGTCATGACATCTTGTGATTTTTTTCTTAATCTTCAGAGGTTATCATTCTGATTTCTTTCTTCTTCACCTTCAAAGTTCTTGTTGTGTTTAATATACTGACAGCCATAAGAATATAGTTTGTCTTTACGAATACTATGCCTGAATCAAAAATACCACCAAATAATTCAAACCAATTGCCAAAAGAAATTGATTAGATCTCAACCTGTAAATTGAGAAAAGATCAAACATATTGTGTCTCCAATTGCCAGAAGACACAAAGGAAGTTTAATCCTAAACTTTGTTCCCTCCACACTAACCTCTCAAAGGCAGCTGGAAAAACCTCCTTCATTTCAGAGAGATGAATACACACAAAAGGAGGCTCGCTGCCTTCCAGATGGGGACTGGAAGTTTGCAGCGATGATCCCGAGCAGCCCTCCGCTTCTTGAAATTCCCAGGAGAGAGGAACGTGACCGTCATCTCAGAGCAGAATGGACAGCCGGGAATTCTGAAATCTGCAATCCAGTTTGGGCAGAAAAGAGATGTATGTTTTTCCTCTCTGATGGAGAGCAGGGTGATAAAATTTGTGGCATCCTGCCACAGCCATTGAACCCACTTAGGCCCAAAACCTCATCTTACCCAGGCTGAATAGCATCAAGGAATAAAAAAGAATTGAAATTTTATTCATTGGTATACCCACCTATCAAAAAAAAAAAAAAAAGATTCCCTGCATGATAAGAATAACCATCTGTGAGACTAACTGAAAGCAAGGCCTGGGGTTGACCTCATAGCTGAAATGCTAATTTTTAATTTAGAGACTAACTGAAGTGCAAAATGTGTGCAAGCTTATACATACATCTCCATGCAAAAGAGGCAGAACCCAGGATCAATGTAGGTTGGCAGGCAGTTAATCACTGTAACCTTGATTTCTCCTGACCTGTTCAGGGTGTGTTAAGAGTTGTTTGCCTGTCTCTGCTCCTGAAACAGTGCTTCTAAGAACCAATTCAAGTACCTTTAAGTATACTGGGGACTTGCTGGTTCATCTCTGAACCCAGGAATATCAATCTGCCAATCGAATAGCTATTCTGTTGCAGGCTCTTGCATAGGGAAGGCAGATGGGTGCTTAGCAGGACAGGTTCGTCCATCAGGCAGATCCATCAGCAGCACAAACCAAACCTGGTTTTGCCCTTCTGCTGCGTTTGCACCTCTGCAAGAACTTATGGATCATATTTTTTATCTGCACTGTTAGGTACCACTCCTGCTATCCTTAGAAAGATTATACAGTTGCTTATGAACACTGTAGAGCACTAAAAGTGACTTGACAAGATTGCAGGGAATGCACAAATGGAAATATGAGGACTTCAAGTGAAAGCACACTTACATCCATGACCCAGTTTTCAAAAGCTGTTGAGCTTTTCTGAAAATCCTCCTAAATAAAAGCAGATAACTTTCAAAAATGCTCAAAAAACAAACCTGCACCATTTAGCTGATACAGGTAAAAACCCGTCAAACCTTAGTCAGGCTATCTGTGGGAAACCAGCATTTCCTCTGTAACAGGCAAGGGTTTTGTACCTCGCTGCTGTCAGCAGGTGACTTTACAGATGCCCATGTGCTATGCATTTTGTAAATAGCAAACATTTGTCTCCTGAAATGCCCCATCTTCCTGCTCCTCTCAAAAGCAGGAAGTGCGCCTTCCTGCTTGTGCCCCAGCTGTATTAAAAAAGGCATGTAATGGACTGTTATGTTACTAGCAGCCCAGATAATAACTGCAGTTACTCTAAGATGACACATGAACATGAGAGCTTAAAGTATGTAGCAGGGCCAATTGTTTCATTAGGAAGTGAACTCAGCCCTTCCTGTGAAGACCTATATTACAGAGGGAGCAAATCTTTCATCACAAAGTTATTGCTTTGAATCCAATGCAGAGACATCTCAGGCTGAATGAATAAATATTCCCCACTGCTACTGCATCCTCAGCAAACTGCCCCAGAGAGCAAGGACTGAGCTCTATTCTTACCTTGAACAGTGTCTCTCAAGGACAACTACAAGGAGGAAACCAACACTGCTGATACTTCAGGTAGAGGCCTGTAAGAACAACTAGGAGCCTTCACAGTAACATCAGTTGACAGGCATCCCTCTCTTTAAAGGGTTTGTTCTGTGTGCAAATACAAAGACTGCACCACACTTACAACCCTGAGACGTTACCCAGGTGCATTGGAATTTTAATGCTAATCTAAATATCCTCACAAGATAAATGTAATAGCTAAATAGCTGGTATGAGAAAACAGTGATAAATGGATTATGGGGTAACACAGACAAAAAGCACTCAAATGCATACAGGAATCCTTCTTACTAGGAAGACTTTGGCTACACTACACATTTGCTCCCTGCCCCCTTTCCTTCCCACTGAAATTTTGAGCTGTGAGTTTAAAAGAGAAGTGGCCCTTCTCTAGACAAGGTAGCATTTGAGTCCAGATGCTGGTCCCAGAATTATTTTAAAGGAGGCACACATTAGATCTTTGCAGGAACATGCCCATTGCTTGCATTCAGTGCTGGAAAGGGGATCTGCTCCCTGAGGTGACACAGGAGCTGGATGGGACAGAGCTTTGTTAGCAGTCTGCTGGCCCAGATGTGAGAAAAAGAAAAACCTCTGCTTGACTCAAATGTTCCACACTAAAGTAACACATTTTTTTATTTGTAAAATAAAGATATCTTTAAAATAAAATCTGTGACATCACTGATCCAAAATCCTACCATTTCCACAGCGATAGCCTGAGCAAAAGTGCACTTCAAGGCTGAACTACTCTACTTCATAAGACAGGAGCTTAGACAAGCAAATCAAGTGTATCTCAGGTCAGCCTCTCAGTGGCACCAACTCAATGCAGGTATACTGACTCCAGGCCCCTCTTCGTGGCTCCCACCATCCTTCATCACATTATTTAAACCAGACACAAAGCTATGCTGATTCTGTGAAGGCATCCAGACAGAGCAACTGCAACATTTTCCAAAGGCAAAATCATACAGTGTAGTGAAAGGGAAATTGTATTGACTTTTTGCATGGCTAACAAGGGATTTGCAAGCACACAGGCTATGTTTGTTCAACCAGAGTTGAAAAGAAAACCAGAATCATATGAAACATCCCTCTAATCCATGAACCCCGCTAACAGGATGGCCCTGGCTATTGTGTCAGGACATACAGCTTGGGGTCCTTAATCCTTGAAATTATTGGCATGGTGCACTTGTTCTGTGACAGCTCTTTCAGATCTTTTCCCATCTCTGTTGTTTTGTTTTCTGCTTGAGTAAATAGTAGGGCAAAAGTGAGACACATTTGTTTCTGCTGTCATCTGTCAGCATGAATGGCCTGAGTCTTCACCTCCCTGCTTTTTCTGTCGACATTGTGTCTTGACTAATGCACATGGGCTACCATCGAGGAAGGAGTACTCTCCTTTTCTTGCATGAAAAGTGCAGAGTGGAAATGATGGCACAGCATACAAAGGGTGTCAATGATGAGGGCCAAAAACACAGGGGAAAAAATTAAAAGCCAGAATCCACCTTATTTACATCACAGACCACCATTCATATCCATGGTGAGAAAATGCAAAGTGAACAAATTGCCTCTGATTTGCAAATGGAGAAACTGAGGCAAAGAGTGGCAATGTGACCATGGTCACCCCACAAATCTGTGGCATATTAGAGATCTCAGGTTTTCATAGTCTTAATTTCATTATCTATTTACTAGGCAGCACTGCCTTGTGTTTGCATCAGAAGCATTACAATTTATTAAACCAGGATTATGGTGGTTTATGCCAACTTGGCACAGACAAGTAAAGGAAGCAGAGAAACTACACTGTATAAAAGTTCAGCTATGAGGTGATCTTGAACAGCTCACAGATTTTGTGTTATGGTTTTCAACCTCACCTGTGGTAAACGCTGCTGACTCCAAGCTGGTATGAGAGGGGTCAAGATAGCATAGTCTTCTGGAAATCCTTTAGAAAAGAAAGATTTCAACTCAATGATAAGTCTTCATTTGTGCTCAAAAGACTCTGACTTACTTTTAAACTAGGCAGTACCACCTCCTTTATTCTTTATAATTTAAATGGAATGACGGTAAGAAACTCTGACTATTGTTGGTGTTGACAGTAAAAAGGGAAAAGAGCAGCATTTTGTTTGTGCTTGCTCTAGAGCCTCACTGAAGAGATAGGACAAAGGTAACCTTGGCATCTGTTGCTCTGTTCCAGATCCCAGGAGGAATGAGGCTGAATGCTGGTTTAACACTTCTATTGCTGGGATCTATGTAAAGGGGACAAGCAGACTCTGCAAACCAAGACAGTTTCCTTCTGAGCAGAGATGAAGTTTGAACTTCCCTTCTCTGCCTTCCACCATCATGGCCTATTCCTTTTCTCTGTCTGGTAGACAGGGTAGTATGGAGGAGGATGTATAGACATAATCATTCAGGAGCTGGTTCTGCTTCCAGCTTTGCCACTACTTCAGGCAGCCCTGTACAAAACACTTGTCCACTCTATCACACTGCCTGTATTTCCAGCCCCTTTATTTCAAGTAGCGGCTGCCACACATACCACTGTGCACAGATGTTTCTCTGTCCCTAATGCAGGAAGTCAAGAAAGTTTTTATTTGTCTAAGTCTATTGCAGACCATATGTGCAAGAAATCCATGCTTCCTCAAAGGGAGTGTCTTGCTGTGCATTTGTGACAGGGTGTGTGGGCATATGTTTCTGCCTGACCTAATTAATTGTTAAACAATTTCAATAACCGATTCTCCTTTGGCAGGTTATACAGGGTCATTCATATCTATTAATATTTACATGCACATATACACAGGTTCACAGAGAAAACATAAAGCCATCTTTGTTAATTAAACACAGCTCATCATTTCAACAGGTAAGATATTCTCTGATAAGTTATAGATAATGCCTAGAATAAGGGTTTCCATAAAAATAATAATAATTTATGAACCTGAAATGCTTTTCATAAGTGCATTATAATGCTGCTTCAACTTTTTGTTGTGAATAACAGTACTGACATCAAACTAGAATGTTTATCAGCAAATAGTAACAACAACAGGAACAAGATGCTTCAGCAGTAGGGAGACTTTTCCCTTCTATCTCTACTGGTAGAAAAATACCTTTACCTAGCTGGAAAGCTAGGTAAAAGCTGTAAGCCACATAAAGTGTGCCAGGTCTCAAAGGTAAATAGTGTGGAAAATGCTAAGCAATCACTAATAATATGCAATGTCCATGGCTAGCTGTAAAAATATATGCCTCAGATTGCCTGCCTTTTCTGTGATCTCCCTTTTCAAGATTTGATACTGTTCCTACCTTAAAAGAACAAAAATAGTCTGTGGTTCAAGGCATTTTCTTCCCTTCCATTCTTGAAAGAACTGAGTGGCTCTTCTGCCCATTCTTGCTCCATCCACCCTGGGAAAGGAGAGGGAAGAAACAAAAAAAAAAAAGAAAAACTCACAACCTGTAGGAGAAGGTAAGCTGTGTTGTTGGGGAGAGATTTTAAAACTAAAATTGCTGAAAGAATGTAGGATTAGATGGATGAATGTAGGATTAAATTTAACTGTTTACTTAGACAAATTGAAGAGCAAAAGTACACGTGACGACAGACTTTTCCCCCCTTCATATAGAACTACTTAAGGCCAATTGCTTTGGATCCAATACCAATACACCTTCTGCAGCCTAATTTTTAATTTAAAATGCAACTTGAACTGAGCAGATCTGGAAAATTTCTGACATTTCTTCTTTGCATTTCTTTCTACCTGTTTTTAACTAAAAGATAGGTAAAGAACAACCCAAGAGATGTGCTGATTCTAAAATTATTTGGAAATTAATAAAGCAAGAGAACCTAAGCTTATAATACTTTAGACCAAGGCCTATCACCAAATCTCTGACCTGTGGATTATTACTCAGCAACTGTCAGACAGGTTTATTTCTTAGTATTTTCACTTGTAAGACTGAAGTCTTGAAAGCAGTTTGGGAGAGGAGCAAAGCACTTATTCTCTGCTGGGATTTAATTTGCTTGCTGTCTTGATTTCTGTCAAACACAAAGGATTCTATCTACCTGCAGCAAGCTAAAACTTTTTTTTTTTTTGTTTCCAGTGTGAAGGATCTGAGCACAGCAAAACTAAACAGACACAAACAGAAACAAAACCAGAAATAAAGCAAACGTTGATAAAAAAAGCTTAGAGATTCCTTCATCTCTCCTGCATCAAGGAGATTTAAGCTTTTACAGAATGTTAGTTTTAAGTTCAGAGATATATTGCACAAAGAATAATAAATAGTGGTAAACTTAACACCCAGATTTTGAAATAATAGCAGTCATCATGGTCATCTTCCTTTCCATTAAGGGCTCGGAAGGCATTTTGGAACTATCACTGACCTAATATTCCCAGTCCAGCTATTGCACAGATATTTTTTTTCAAATCTCTTTTTTGTCAAAGAATAAAGTATCATGGTGTGAATACTCCCCCCCCTCTCCACCTTAAAATTCAAGCTAAAATAACCTGGGAGGCTTCACTCAGTAGCCCAACTCAAAACATCCTCTTGGTGGCCTGTTTAGAGCTGCAGTCCTTCTCTATTCACAGGCCTCCAAAATCTCCATTTCCCACCAGCACAGTCTCTTATACTAATGGGTAGAAATTTCACACAAAACCTGCCAGGGACAGGGTAAAATAGTAAGTCCTTTGACAAATCTACTTGAAGATGGGAATGGTAGCTCCTTCTGAGTCCCAGCCTGTCATGGGTAGCCAGCTTTCAGTACCCCATTTAGTTCTAGGCCTCTATTCTTCATGGCAAATTTAAGTGTAATGCCTTGTTGACTCTTCCCCTCTCTCTTTCGAATACCCAAATTACTATTACATTACTATCAATGTAATCCACACTCTGAAAATCATGACTTTCTAGTCTTCTAAGTAGCCACTGTCCCACTGTGGTAAATTAAGTGCTGTCTTTAGACATGGACTTGCTTCTCAACAGCCAGTCTACCAAGTGGCTTAAGCAAAGATATCAGTATTGAAGTCCTAGGACAGAGCACAAATCCTGCTCTGCTGCCCCTTTAACAGGATGTTTGATTCTAATAAAAGGGCAAAAAGGAGAAGTCGGGGCAGTACTGTTTTATAAGTGATCACAACTAGCTGACCAATACCCTTGAGTTCCTCGCATCTGTGGTTTGCTACATAAGTCTACATCTGTCTCAGTTTGAGGCTTAAAACTGATGAGTGAGAAGTAAGCTGTAAATACAGAATCCCTAAGGTTCTGAAATGTTTAGATAATATCAAATCATTGTGCTAGCATTTAAAAGACATACCCTGAGCTACCAGGCTTTCACTGTCAGTTATCTACTGAATAAGCTGCTCCACTCTGGGAATGTCAGTCAAAATATCAACGAGCCATGTCTTTATGACATATACCTTATAAGCATAAAGAAATCCTGCTGTTATATTTGGGATACCTTTAATGACCAAGCTGTGAGCCAAGCTTCCTCTGTAGCTTTCAAGGCAGTTTCAGATAGAAAGCAAAGCTCATTATTTTGAGACTCTGAAAATTAAATGTCACACAGTCTAACACCAAGCCATGAATATTGGACAGAAATTCTGGTGTTATGACTTCTGGTCTGAGGTCCTGTGCACCAAATGCTTCCATCATGGGACACTGACTGCAAAGTGTAATAATTTCTCTTAACACAAATTAAGAAATCTGTCCTTTTATACCCATGAATTGCTCTGAAAACTCCATTATTTCCAAGCCATTAAAATAATCACAGTTTTGTTTTGCAACCACAGGACTTCTCTTAGTTGTGAAACTAGTGCTTTCCTCTGGGATTGTACAGTATTTCAGGAAACCTATCTGTATGAAAGCCTTTGTCTGAGAAAGTTTATCAATAGAAACCATATCTATGACAAATCAATACACATTTAAAACAGGTAATACAGAGCAGCTGAAGGAGAGAGATAAGAGCTTCCACCTAAGGATTATGGATATGAACCCAGTTGTGTTAAACAGTGACGTAGATTGTGACTACTGGGGTATTTAGAATACTGTCTTTATGCTTTGACTGTTTTGAGACCATTTCTAACAAATAAGCACCTTCCTTATTTAGCTGGCACCTTGCTTGACTGACCCTGATGGGGTGGACAAACGAAAGAGACTGAGTATCATTTAGCACACACACTTCAGAAGTGATGAGAGGATAACAACATTGGGGATACTGGGCAAAGCCTGGGGGCACTGATTTAGATAGTGGATGGCAATGATGAATCTCCTGTGCCAAGTCAGTTTGATTGCCATTATTACCCAGAAGCTTTGGGACAGATTTTTCTTCTCTGCATATTAACTAAGGGAATATATGCAAATGTAACAAGTATTAAGACTATCAGTCAGACATCTTGACTTAATAAATAAATTTGGACATGGCATCAGGACCATTCCTGCTCTAATGGCTGCAGCAACCATTTTAAGAACATTGCCATGTGCCATTTTATCACACTGCATACAAGAAGTGTACTCTGGCTTTTTCTTCCAACAAGAACTTTACTGTGATTGATTTAAGGACACATTCACTATCAATTTTGATAGCCAAACACAATCACAGTCCAATGTATGTACAAACATAAGCCTGCCAGGTACATTCTTGTTTGAAAACCCATGTTTGTATTTATGTACATATGCACATTCTTGTTCCCATGCCACACAATACATTATGTGAAAATCACTATACATTGTGAGCATCATCTTCTGGTGATAGTTGAAGCTGTACAGATTAAAGACACTGTTCTGCCTTCCACTGAGCATTTAATTTGCCTAAATGTTAGCTATTATGATAAACAGATTTTAATGAATGTAGTATTGGAAAAATTAATCCATTTCCCTATTATTTCACTGCAGCTGTAAAGTGCTTGGTGGCTATGAAAAATTAACTGCATATAGTAGAGAAAGACTAGCTTACTCATGCTTCAGAATCATAGAGAAACACATCCCTTCATGACATCAAGAGAGTCATCCTATGCCTCTGTATCCCATGCAAATACATGTATCCCTCTGTATCCCATGCAAATACAGTCTGTGACAAGACAACCGTGCCATAGAGACTACTGCAGCAGAGTCAGAAAGAGGTCATATTCTATACGGTTTGCAGAAAATGTCAGATGTTAACTTTATTTGAATGCACTTCCAAACCTCTAGCACCCAGATAGCAACAGCCCTGGACCAACACATTACAAGTTACATGCTGAGAAAAGCCCTGATGGGTTTATGCACATGATACTGGCAGCTGAGTTTCCTTCATCCTCAGAACATGAATGGATTGAGAGTACACTGGGAAAGGCCCCTTCGAAAGCAAGTATTTGACAACACTGAATTGCATTCCCCAAGGGCACCAGTGGGACATGCAAAGCATGTGGTGAAATTACAAAAGACTTTATTGTTTCCTTATTCATTTTATGCCATCCACTCCTGTAAATATCTTTTCCTATCATTTCTAGATGTTTATATAACAATATTTAATAAATACATACACACCAATCTGAGGTACTGCTATTAGGAAAGAGAAAGAATAGTCAACTTACCATTATAGAGCAAAAAATGCACTGGTGACATGCTACACAACATGTTAATTCTACAAATTAACAAACAAATTAACAAATTCACAAACTTAATCCACTGTAACTCATTGTTTCAGCTTTTAGGAACCCTTAACCAGGAATATAAGCATGTTAAAAAAAAAGTAACTGGGATGTGTTATTAGGAAAAATAGTCAGTACTGAGACAACACCAGAACTCAGATTTTGGGCAAACCACCACTGACACCACAGAAAGGTCTAGCAGAAATTTCAGATTTGAGTGTCTTTACTAGCTGACATTCTAAAACTGTTGCAAACTTAAGGTTTCATCATGAAACCAAGAACTTTTCATAAGTTCTGAAGGTTTTTTCCTTTGTTGTGCTTAGGCAGAGTAATCATAGTAAGGGCCTATAAAGATCCAGTGTCACTTTGAATCTTGCTAAGCTCTTAGCCTCGATGACATTAATCAACAGTAAGCTCTACTCCTTAATTATCATTAATTAACGCTGTTTGGAAAAAATATTTCCTTTATAGCCACTTCAGCACACTTCTTTGTGTTTTCTTATTGTTGCTCTATCTTTGCTGCAGCAGCCAGACATATTACAAACCTTGAAGAACCATGTAATTAAGCAACTTGGGTATTGGAACCAACTGAATAGCTCAAAGTAACTATACATTACTGGAACATGCAAATAGCTTTGTATCACCTATATGAAGCATATTTAAAGAACAATAGACCAAATCTCTGTCTTGTGAACTCCAGTTAAATTCATGAGCTTAACCTCAAGCTGGATACATATTAAAATAGATTCTTAGGGATATATTATCAACAGAGATCTGACCTGATCTCTCTTTAAAATAATCCCTGCGTAATCAGTTTCTGTGCAAAACCAGAAGTCAATGTTTCCCCCTCTCTCTCCCTGGCTGTAAAAAGCAGCTCCATATTAAATTAATGGGCGCCTTTGACTTCCCAGACTTTGGAGGTTGTGTCTGTGTGTGGTCTGTTCACTCTGTGAAGTATGACCAGCAACTTGTGTGTGTCTTACCATTTGCTCAACAGCCGCAAGTGGCCCAGAGTATGGTCTGCAAAATGAGGCACACATGGCAATGATTAATAGGGGCTGAGAAGTAAATAAACTTTTCAAATTGTGGGGGGAGCTTTCAAAGGGAATGGAAGAGAACAAAGCATCCCTTAATTTTGATAATGCATTCACAACTAACTGTAGGAGTAAATGAAGAGATAGTGCCTACTCGTAGAAGCAAGAGAAAATAAATCAGACAAATACATTATGGCTCGGATTTATAACACAATAAAAATGAAGAATATCATATCTGGAAAGGTCATAATAAAAGCATCAGCTTGCTGGCAATTCTCAAGCAGGCAGCAGGGCTACTAAACTATTAGAGAGAGCTTTAAACAGCAGTTGATTAAAATTAAGGGGAGAGCAAGCAAAATAGTATCTCTTATGTTAACAATAGAGTTCTGTGTTGTTACTTTGCAGATTGCATCTTTCACCCACAAATACCTACAAATCCTATGTGAAATATATGTACAAGAACACAGAGCTGTGAACAGAAATATCCACCATGATATGAGTGTCATAGCTGACAAGATAAGTAAGATTCAGGGTTACTTTTGTATTAATACTTGAGTACTGGCCCCATCCCCAGAGTTAGGCTAGAGGGCTCTGAAGTTGCTCAAGATGGCAGCAGCCTCATGAGGAAAATAGGGGACAAAAGAATACATTAGCCTAGGCTGGGGATTAGCAGTCTTCAAGTTGTCTTGACCATGGTCTTTTTCTTCCTGCCATGCCCCTTTTCCATTTATTGGCAAGGGTTATGTTTATCTGTGCATAGGAATGAAGGAAAATATGAGATTTCACATCTGCTGAGTTTGGTTGCCATGCCACCAGCAGGGCAGTGCAGCCCAGTCCTATGGCACTGCCATCCCACACAGCCTCTTAAGTCTAGAGAAAAAAAACACAGGAACTGTAAAGCAGCAATCAAGCCTAAGGCCTCTTCTAGGGACCACTAAGCGCTGTTGACCAGTCTCTGGGCTCCCTCAAAACAGAAGGAAATATTCTTGAAATACCTCATCTTTCTACAGAGATTGGACTATGAGCTATATCAAATTGGACTGCTGGGTCTCAGGAGAGATGAAATTATAAATCTGAAGGAGGCTGCCCTCCTAAGGAGCAAAACTAGAACTAAGCTGAGATGAGCAAGCTTTCACACAACCTGGATTTCCACTTTTTTCTGCCTGAAAATCTCTGTACAGCAACATGTATGAGTAATACATATTACAGGTAACCTTCCCAATACATCAGAGCCTACACTATTTCACTGTTTCTGTTAGTGGCTGTGATAAGAAGGATGAGGCTATCCAGTCCCAGGATTTGAAGCATTCAGTTCCAGAGTTTGTGTGTATTTCCTCCACCATGTGCAGCTTTCCTAATGCTTAGCTGAGAAAGAGACTTTCATTCATCTGACCATGTGCAGCAGTCAATTCAGAAAGGGAAGAACAGAAAAGTCAAAGAAAATTACCAAAGTAATAGCTGTTTTCTACATTTTTGTCTATTATCATTTTCAACTAGCTATATGTTTTTACCTTTTTGGCTACTTTCCTCCACCTGGATTGCATTTATTAGTTAAATCTGAGTATGATGCCCCAGAAATAATGTCTTAATGCATAGGACAATGGCTAGAACAGCAATATATACTCCTACTTGTATATATATTTTCAGGGCACTGCTAGGCTAATAAAACACTCATATGCTGCTCTCTGGTTCTGTGACATGAGCAGAGCTCTTTTAGTGAATTATGATATTGCATTAATTCATTCCAGGTCCAACTGTAAGCCAGCACAGCTACAGTTCCATTTTGATGCTCTGAGCTTTGCTCATATAATAAATCATTGTGGCAGCACAGAGATTTATGTGAACAATTCCTCATACATTTATACAAACTCATACACCTATCAAAGGCTGTCTTGTTTTGCAGCTCACTTCAGACTCCACCTGCAACAGCTTGTTGAGTTTCAGGATCTGATATGTTCATTGGGTCAATTTATGCAATGAGAGATTCAGTAGGACCAAAGATTCACAGGATCTTTTGAAGAAATGCTTAACACAGAGACAAATTGTTACTTCCTTCTTCACCCTTCACAGTCCCAAACACAATCAGTATGCTTATGTACTGGAATCAGTTATAGTAATCTATTCATCTTGACTGTTCCCCCATTTTAAGGCGTTCACCATGTCCCAATTACATTGGCATGGCAGTTTCAAGCAAGCAGAAGAACCAAATACAAATTCAGCAAAACTGATAGAAGAAAGAAATACCTCCTGGCTCACAGTTACGCTGATCAAAAGGGACAGGACAGGATTTTTAAAGAAGCTTAGGGCAATTAAAAATTCACTAAGTGACTTCATCTTTTTTTAAAAGTACAAGCTGTAATTATTCAAAGAACACATCAGTTAATACATTTGGATGTCATTACTCCGGCTTATAAAAATAGGAGCCTAAATCAAGCTCCTGAACCCATACTGAGGCATTGAAGTAATCATCCTGGTTTGCAAAAGTGCTGAATACCAGCCACTCCCACTGACTCAACAAATGCGCTCAGCACCTTGCCAGCAAATCAGGCTCAAATTAGAGCACTGACATGAAGCTATTAATCAGCCAAGTCTCAAACCAAAAAAACACTCTTCAGGGGAAGCAAGGAATGAAGAAAAATTAGGACTACAGGGAGGAGTGAAGAGATTGCTCTGCAAAGGCAGCTTTAGATTGTTACAAGAGATTTTTCTTCAGAAGTTTGACATTATTAACGTTTGTAACATAAAACAGTTCCACAAACAGAAGCTCTTTGCCTGAGTCTGCTTCAACAACAGTAACACCAGTTTCGTATAATGCACAATGTATCCCCAGAGATTTGCACTAAATCAAGTTGACAAGAAAATCAAGACAGAAACCATGCAGAAGAGCTTTGAAAAATAAATCAAAAAGGCAGTGCTGATTCTGCAGCACAGCTCTGTGCATAGATAAGCCAGCTTTCTACAAAGTCATCTCGGATTGCTGCTAGGGCATGTGAAAATGTAGGGGCAGGATAGGTGCAATGTAGAGATTACACGTTCTCTATGGCTATGAAAAAAAAAATCTTCACTTACACCTTGGAAATTCTGTCATAACTACTTCAGCACTACTACTGCTTCAGTGCAGACAGGATTGGGCCCCTGTTTCTGAATACAGCATGTTCCTCTAAAATGTTTGAACTACCACTAAATTAATTTTATGCTTACTAGACACAGGTTTTCCCAAACAACATCTCTTCTGATTTATATAACAAATTTTCTTTACACAGATTTATCCACTTACATATTTTCCTATCTTGCCTTAGTATGATTTTATAAAAGGGTAAAGATTTGGTCTCTTTCCAGAGACACATGGCAGCCATAAAGCTTTCCTATTGTGTCCCTTGGGAAGTTTCTGGGGGAGACAACCCAAATGAGATAGATCTGCCAGAAAATCCTCTGTCACACCGTGCCCCATTCTCATCCACCAGTGCTGAGGGTCTAGCCCCATGAAAGAGGATATGTACCAAAAATGTCAAAGTTCTGGTGCACCCTGAGGGCTGTGAAAGACACAAAAACTCAGAAAAGCTTCAAGGTTACCCTGAGTTAGATGGCAGCTTGTCTAGCTCTGAAGTTTATCGGTTATTTAAGTCACTGAAGTCCTTCCAGTCTTCAGCTGGATCAGTCGTTCTGGTTTACACATGTTGGTAGATATGTCCTCTTCTGTAACTAATTCAATACAATCTTGTTTTGACAAATATGCACAGCAAACATATTATTATTTCCAAACATATTTTTCACAAAGCTCTAAATCTACTTTGCACCTTTTATTCATTATTTTAGGCAGTTTCCACCCCGACTCTCTGCATTCCATGTTCCCAAGACAACAAATCGAGTGACTAGGGGAAAAATGTATGAAAGAAGGTGGCATGAATAACAATGAAGATGGGTGTGCTCACATAAATCAGCAGTCACCATGGTCACAGATGGCCTCCAGCTTCAAGACTGCCAGGTGACAGTGATTTGTAGGCAGTGCAGCAAAGACAGGCCTTGAAGGGATGTTGGAGGACAATCAGGGGGTAGTTGAAGTTTGGCAGAAGAGTTTACAAGAGAAGGTGCCTAAATGGAAAAATTCAGAAAAATAAGGAGATAAATGTTGTTGGAATAAAACAAAGACACTAGAAATCAGGTATTGTGATAAATAGTGAATGAAGTCTTAGAAATTAAAAAGAAAATGCTCCTTCGGGTTTATTTTAAGTATCAAAGATGGAATTTTTTTAAATGAAACATATTTTTTTGTTTAGTTTTAAGTGTCAAGCTTTTACAAGCTTGTTGGGTGTTTTTCTGCTTGGAAAATTAGTGAACATTCACTTTCTGAAAATATTAAGACCTACTGTAACAAGCTTGTTGGGTTTTTTCCCACTTGGAGAAATAGTGAACATTCTGAAAACATTAAGAGCTTTCACTGGAAGATTGGTGAAAGGCTGGGTATATTACTATATTGTTAAGAAACAAGGTGCAGGGGGAATGAATCTGATAAAACAGATACAACTTTGTATCCCTGCTTAAGTTGATACTATCTTTCACCTATACCCTGTTTCGGTACTTCTAACTGAATCACAACTACTGGTCATGTTACTAGCAAATTCTTTTGGAGTAAGTTTTGTAGGCAAAGGTAATATCACTTCCTAAATTAACTGATACACTTGAGAAATAACAGACAAGCTTCTGGTAATGTCAGTTTCCTAAGCCTTTGACAGAAACACTTCATCATTCCCAGCAGATTTACCTTCTCTGACCCTCTGATACAAACACCTGAATATGCCATTTAAATTAGTAGTAACATAACTAGAGCGAATAACACAGTCTTGAGTAAGATGAGGGCATGTTCAGACAATGAACAAACAGGAGCCTAAATTTGATGTTCCCAATAAGCATCATTCTAGAACAAATTTGCAAGCCTGGATCCCAACCTATTTAGGTCCTGACAGAGACCATGGGTTTCATTGGCATCTGGGAGCGATTAGAAAGAGGGAACACTTGCAAAGAGCATTTAATTATTATTGCAAACCATTATTCAATTTCTCTGTATATCAGCAGAGAAAGAGGAGGAGGAAAAAACCCAAACCCAAAGCTATTCATTGATTTCCTGAGATTTCTAGAAAACCAAGGAGAAATTTCACACCTTTCTCAGTGCTGTGTAGTGAGAACATGTACCCAAGCATAGAACATTGCAGTTTTAGGAGCCACTCACTGGCTCATTGACTTCTGTCAGTATTATGCTAATCTACAAAACCAGCTCTTTCTTTGCAACACAAAGATTCTGCTTTTGGACATGCATCTGACTTGGGAAAGTGGTTATTTAGAGCCTGAGTGGAGTGTTACTGTTCAAAGAGAAACTTCAAATAAGCTCACTGTACTTGAAATGTATATACTGTACAACTGTAACCCCCCCCCCCAAAAAAAAAAATCCCCAACAACAAACTCAATCAAAGAAGAGAAAGAGTGCTTAACCATTAGTGACTTGGTTAGAAGGACTTTTCCACTAGCAGGTATCTGGTGTAGCAGATATTACTTAATGACCAAGCCTAACTCCAGCACTTTTAATGTGGAAGTTGTGATACAGATAATTTTATTGGTCTGTTGCCAGTGGGAGGAAGCAGGAGCTCCCCAGGAGGGTGCCAAACCAAAGGCTGCTCTCCCAGGAAAGCAGGAGAACACAGGAGGTCCCTGTTCCACTTGGTGTGTCCAAACTGATGCTGAGCACTTCACAGATGCTGTGCAAGGTTCACAGAAAAGCTGGAACAAGGCCAAAACTCTAATGGAATCCATGTATCCATGCAGTCAATCTAAACGTTAGCTATTATTTCCCCTCCCTCAGCTATTTTGAGTTTGTGTCAGACAGGAGTTTGGACATGGCTAGTAATTTTTCCAGTTGTAGACTATGAAATTGAAGAACCAGTTGAGAGCGGGTTTCTCTTACTAGGACCAAAAAGAAACTAAATTCACCATTCCTAAGGTCTGCAAAATCCTGACCCAAATCTTGCCGAAAGCTTACAAAATTCAAGTGTCATTTTTTTGGTATATCCCTAACAGACACAAGGAAACTAAAGCCATCTAAACCACGTGAAGAGTCTTGGCAAACCAGTTCTGTTACTTCATGAAAAGGTCAGGGCATAATTGCAGAGTGTGTGTTGATCCAAAGCTGCTAGGCCATGAAAAGGTGGGGCTGTCACTAGCAGAACTACATTTAGTGGGAGGTGTTATACAGCATGATGATAGTATAATTTAATATATTATTAATATTATTACAAAAAGTTATTATTTATTCTTTCTAACAACAGATAGGACTATACTATTAATTCCTATTTCTGCTCTCTTCTATTCTGTTAATGCTCATCAGTAAATCAGAAAAGTATGATTACTTTTGAAAATATTGCTGCTTTATTTCCAAAAATGCATATTTTTAAACCAAATTCTCTGTACATCCCCGTATTTATACACTAGAGTTAATATCTATTGGAAATATATATAAAATGGAATTGTCTACTAATAAAATATTTGTGCATTAAGATAATATGTAACCCTTTTGAATGTAAATGCTAAATGTACTCTACCTTCTGGCTTGGTAAATTTGTCTTTTTCTGCATCCCTAGGAGTATCCCAAATGATATATCAGTGACCTGAAAGTAAATAAAAATTAATCTGTCTCCTCTTTTCCATGAATGATTCTGTTTCTGTAAAGACATGAAAACTATCTTGCTGGAGTGTGCGAAGATGCTGGGACACTGATTGGATCCTGGTGTGAGCACTCAAAGTGCTATCAGCTGAATGCTGTGCTATATAACCATGTTTGTCACCATGCAATGGTGTAACTGAAGTCTCCCAGCATCGGCATTTTCTTAGTGAAGTCTGAAATAAATGCCTTGGCCTTGATCTCCTGTACCAAACTCCACAGTGTGAAACAATGGCCCAGTACAGAAACAACCATGTCTAGTCTAGCACTGGAGCACTGTTACAGAAAATCTTTAGGAGCCTACAAGCCAGGTGGAATGGATGTTTGCCTTCAAAGCCCTACAAGCCCTTCCTAGTCTTCAAGTTCTCTCTCCTCTGTCTGCTTCATGACATGGAGTTTGCTTTGCTTTCTATGTCCCAGAATGATCAGATTGTGGCAATGTTGCTTTACCTGTTTAAGAGAAGCTGTTGCCATTTCTGTTTGACAGAATGGTTCTTTTTCCTGCATCATATTACCTCTTTTCCTTACTACTTGATCTGCTGCTACAAGGGAAACATTGATTAAAGGATTTCATTGAGGCTGAAATAAGGGAATAATGAGGCTCTGTTGGGACTCTGTGTTATTCAGAATAACAATAAAATTTTTGAAGTCTGGGGACACATACACTATTTGTTCCCTCCTGCTCCAATTCGGGTAGATCTGTAGCTACTTGGGGCCTAAAATAAGGTAAGATTCTGTTAATTATTCTTGTTGACAAATGGGGAAGCCCTTAAAGGAACAGGTGGAACTTGTTCGAAGACGCTCAGGAAGTAGCAGAGCTGCAACAAGTGTCTCCTGACCTCTGATCGTGAACCTCAAGACATGCAGGTTCTGGTTAGTCTGAGCTGCAGATCAGCATGTCCAGGTGGAGTGTAAACTGTAACCACATGTGATTATAGTTTTATTCTGTAAAAAGCATTACACATAATGGGATCTTTTTTTCAACAACTGGTTCCCAAAAAACCAGTGTGATTGAGGTCTTTTATAACACTCACAGCTTTCCACAAAGTATTAAAATGAGAGATGTTTATTTAAAGCTGACGCTCTGAATGTACTAATCAAGTATCTCAGTGGCATAAATGTCAAATAAATTAAGTCTGGTCATGTAGAACCACGTCCTATAGTGTTTTTTACATGATATTAAGAACTCAGTAGCATGGCAGTTCAGATCAGAGCTGCATTATGCAAGGAAAAGCAACCAGACTAGAGAGGATAGCAGCAAATAGAGAAAAGATTGTTTTAAGTGACTGCTGACTGTAGGTGCCCAATTTGAATTTCCTTGTGTCTGTACTTTTCCCCTCACAAGTGCTGAGTGTCTGCCATATGCAGTATTTTTGAAAACAGTTTTTAAGTTATATGGATTTCAATTGAAATATATCAAGGGTGAGGATTCATTCAAACATTGGCTTTCCGCAGCAAAGATGACGCTGGGTCTGCTCAACAATGATAAGAGTTCAAACCACAGGCAACCTGTTCTTTGTTCCCTTAGGAACACTGATATGAAAATAACACTAGATACTCTGGTGATAACAACTCCTGAAGTCCTAGCTGGGCTGTTTCAAAAGAGAAACACGGCTTTCTCTTTTGCTAGCACAGATACAGCTCAAAATAAAGGCTGCAGAAACAATACCTGCCTGCCTTTCAAATGGATGTGCTGGGAGCTTGCCTGTACTGTTTGTGTGTGCTTCTGCAACAGCATTAGCCATACGTTGCCTTGTCCTGCCTCAGCTGTCTGGCTTGGGTAATTGGGGAAGTCCGTGTCTTTGCATCAATCCCATCTGCTCCCTTCCAGTCATGAGGGATCTTGAGGACAAGATAGGAGCAGGGTGATTCACTCTCTCTGAAGTCCTTCCACCACCATGTATTGTATTTCCCTATTGTCACTGACTTGCATTCTAGTTTTAGGCAGGTCCCCTTGCCCCATGCTCATTTTTCCTCCATAGATCACATGAAAAAAAGATGGGATGAAAATTACTGTCCTAAAGACCTTCAAGTTGGACTTGGCCTGGCACAGCATCTCTCAAAGGAAGGCACCAGAAACATTGTGCAAGACCAGCACAGTTTTGAGTAACTGCTACTGTTGTTGTCAGGACTCCATCCACCGCACACTTTCTGTAGCCACACGTGCTGTCACAGCAAAAGTGTGTTTGGAAACCTCTGATCTATCATGGATTGATCTGCATCACAAAGTGTTTCATAGCAAATACTTACAGGAATTAAATACCAGAATATGTGTGAGCATCATATTGCAGTTTACTACCACAATAATTATGTGGCTTTAACTGAGGTTTAACTGCTTTCCAAGCAAACTCCAACCAGCAGGGAAAGGAACTACTGCAGCACTGGCTGGGACAGATGCCACAACACTTTATACAAAGGAATGGAAATTTGGTGATAATTTCTATCTACACAGTGTGTATCCAAACACTCATTAAAATGTTCGCTGTTCCAAACACACACTAAAATCACAACACTTAGCACAACACATTTCAGTTGCTTCAACAAGTCTTCTAGAATCTGTGGACTTGTTAAGGCATTTTCCAATGTGCATAAATACCCTCCTGCTAGAGGCTTCGCACTTCTAACAAGTTAAATTGACCTCTTGAAGAAACAGCAACTGCTTCTGTATTTAGTTTCTGCCACTGCTCTCTCTAATTCTTTGTGAAACAGACCCAGTCAATAATATTTGGTTTTAGTAAAGAAGAGATCACTGAGATTGATGGAAGGAGAGACTAAGGTGAAATATCTAAGTAGTGCACATGGATAGCTACTTGTATCACTGTTAATAAGACAGTCACTCAGGATCTAGAGAAGACAAAGGCAATACATTAAGTTATAGAAAGAGACCATTTACAGTTAGATAAACTCCAGGAAGAGGTTACAGTTTCATGCAGTACTCAGGAGAATAAATCCTTACTGGGGGACAGTAGAGAATTACTATTATAGATGGTACTACTTACAAGGCCCAGAAACCTCACAGTTATGGATTAACTAGAGAGAACTGCAAGCCACATACATAGTGCCTCACAGGTCACAAAAGAATACTGTGAGAGGGGAACATCAGACAAGGTATCCTAACACCACTTCTCAGAAATCATCTGTTCTATATCTGCTGTTATCTTTGAAAGAATGAATTCTGTAGATGTTACATCTGCCTTGTGTGACACACTGCACTAAGCAGGCTTAAAACCTAGTGAATCCACTCAGCGGGTGATTTCTCCTGTCAGAGGGAATCCTTTTGTAGCATAAGACAATTGCAGCTGTTCCTTTCTCAGCTCCTGCTATAGGAAATACAGCTGGGAAAGTTAGCAAGACCTGGACAGCAACAATTCCTCTGTTCATAGCTTCTGGAATAACAGGTCAGGAATCATTCATATAACTTTTAGAGCAAGGTATAAGCTGACTTGTCCAACTTTTGCTTGGACAAGTTAAGCACAGTTCGCCACACAAACTGGGAAATTAGTGTGTTTTCTGCATCCCTCACCTTGTCTCCAACTCTATTTCCATCTGCATTCGACACTCTCTCAATTACATTTGAGAAAACAAGTCTTGTGGGATGCAAGTCTTTCAGAGACCTGGTGTTTCCAGTTATATCAGAACCTTGCTAATCTGCTCACTGTTACAGGGGCTGGCACAGAGCTCTATGCTCAACTACCAATTCAGATGCATATGCCAAGATCTTCTGCAGAAAGGAAGCAGAACATGATTTAAATTCATGAATTTTTTCTAAAATCCGAAGATCCATTTCAAACCCTGTAGATAAGCATTTGTAAATATGCCTGTACAAAGAGAAGCCTTTGGTTGGATGACGCTCTAAACAAAAAGCTTTACCCTATTACTATTAATTAGTCAGTGTTAGGCAGGGGATTTTGGTAATGTTTTTGAAGATCCATTTACAGCAATAGGAAGCACACTATAGTCTTCTGTACTGCTTGTCTCATACCCATCACTCCAATACGAACATTCAACACCTGCCCTTAACCAAGACAGGTTGCGGGGCTTTGTTCAATTTGAGTTTTCTTAGTTCTCTTGACTTGGATGCAACTGCCTTGGAAGTACTGGAGTAGTCAGACACCAACTCAAAAGGGCACTTGAGAAGAAAAATCTCAAGTTTCACTAAATTAAATAGATCTAAGCACATGGGCTGTTGCACCTTTGCTTATCAGCATTCATTCGAGAAACTATACAAGCGATGCATTTAGGTACACCAGAGTTCCTGCTACAGCATTCTAGTCACGCTCCTGCAGCACACAACTGGAAGACTAGCAAAATTATCCTTCTCAGACAGCTAAATTAGATTCTCCAGAACTCCAAGAGTCTCCAAATTAGGATTGCTGGTTTCCATCCACCTAGCTTAGGCAGGTCTCTTAAGTAGCAATTTTCTCCTCTACTTTGTTCTCTTATATTGCCTGCAATGCAGAAAAGGCCCTGTGCAGGATTCTTGCAAGAGTACAAGCAAGATACTGAACAGGACAAGATACATAAGGCAAGAAAATTCAAGAATTTGACTTTTTAAAAAGTGTTTTCAGCTAAGGCTTGTGTTAGCCATTCTTTGACTTAACCAGCCTTTCCACGGTGGCTATGGCAGTAAAGCTGCACCAGATTTAAGACAACATATAGGGAAAAGAGAACAAATTCACTTGTAAAGTGAAATTTGAAAACTCCATTAGTGTATGGGATTATTCTAGGTGTGAATGAGTCTAAGTAGTTTATCCCCAAACAATTTCCATTTTCAAACTCCCGTGCCAACTGATAGTTTGCCAAAAGCAGAAAACTGACTGCCAAATCTTATCTTGTAGCTCAGCAGAGTGCTGCATCTTGAAAACCCATTTTGGGAGAAGGGCTGGACTTGGAGGTGATAAACAGGATAGGAGACTTCAATGCTATGTGGCCGCTCCTCAGTTCCTTCCAAAAATAAACCACTACACCCTTTGAAACAAAACCTTGACCATACAGGACATTAAAGCCCTTAGCTCAAGCACTCTTTGTACACAGCAGGAGAAGATGTTATCAGGAGTAGCCCAGCCAACAGAAACAACTGCTAAAGCAAAATCCTTTTGTGACTGGTCCATTGTTTCTGAACACCCAGCAAGAAGCAAAGGGTCTCCCTCACTGGAATGGAACAAACCTGTGTAACAGCAAGAAGCTTTGCAAATATTATTAGCTACTATTCAAATCAGCAAAACAGTGAAAAAACACAATGCAGGGGCTTACATATGCGTTATCACTTCTTTCCCATTCCCTCTCCCCACGCACTACCCAAACAATAAAAGGGCAGGAGATTGCTGTCCAGTGAATGAAACAGGACACTGTAAGGCAGGAACCCCTGAAACCAGGCTGAGTTAAGTGCAAACTGCTGTAAAAAGCACAGCAAGAACCTGCAGTCAGACTGAACTTCTGGCTACACTACTGTACCAGGGAGCAAGGACACGCAATGGCATTTATCATGCCTTGCACAGATAATCTGATTTTGGAATAGCACTGCCTCTTTATTCATCTGAGCACAGACAGACTCTGGCCCATGCAGGTGCAATAATGCTGTGTCAAAAGCCATCCCTGCCATTTGGAGATTACTATTTCCTCACTGGGGTTCCAAAGACACATAAGTGTCAGATTTGGTGACTGGTCTTTGGCACGTCATCCACACAACAAACTCGCATTCAAAGCATATGAAAAAGCCACATAGAGGACAAACAAGAATTATGTTATTATAGCTGATACAGCCAGAGCAAGACACACAAAACAGGAGAAGTAGCTAGGAGGAGAATGTAAGAAGAGCCGATACAGAGCAGTCCCACCCGATGATGTGCTGCCAATATTTTAAAATAACAGCTCCCAGAAGCATCTCCCTGTCATGTGATGTATGTCACACAGCAGGAGTGGCTGTGCAGCAGAGAGAAGTGCTGGGTGGGTCAAGGAATCTGTTTGCTCTTCTCTTGTTTTCTCCATTTAAACAATGTTTTTATAAACACAACCAAGGAGGGAGGTGGCTCCACTTGGCAGACAGGCTCCTCCTAAGAAAACAGAAAATAAACACTTCTCTGCTCCTGAAAGCTGTATTGAGTATACTCAATAGCTGTGCACAGAGCTCTGCAGGTACAACTCAAAGCAGTGCCAAAGGCTTTATACAAGGAATTAGACTGATCCTTCCCTCAATATTCCTCTCTCAGCCTTCCAAAAATACATGCTCTTCAAGTATAAGAAGAAGCATTTTAGAAGCAATGTAGTTTTACTCCTGAAATTGTTTGCATGAACCTCAAATAGGGTTGAATGAGTAATAACCAGAAAATGCAATCTGGCATAAGAAATCACTTTCCTCTTCAACAAGGGCTGGTTCCTGAAATTCCAGTGACCATCTTCCCAACACACAGTTGCCCAGACTTTACACACTGACACAGATATACTGAACACCATAAGAATGCTTTAGAATCCCCCTTCTTTTAGGCATTCACTTGTTTTCTGACCACTTTTTGGGTCCTTAGAAACAGGACATGTAAAAAGTACTGCAGTGCAACGAGGCTCACTCCTGTTCTGACTAGCAGATGCAGTGTAGGAGGAAGCTGCTCTTAGATCATCCATTTCAGTCCTCTTCCCCCACACACATATAGATGATGCTTAATTATAACTGACACACATTTCTGCTGCAGGGTTTGCTTTATGTATTTGAGGCACACAGTGCTAAAAAGCCACAATCTTATTTTAGTCCCAGACCAGGTTCCCAAAAATCAGAGCTAGCCAGCTCTTTTATGCTTGGTAAGAGGGAGACAAATGTATTTACCTCACATACTTCTGTCTTTTCATGATCAGTAACCATGTGTAGAATTGTCTTCTGGGAAAGAGGCCTATGAGGGCTGGGAGACTGAGGCATTACAAAGCTGCTTACATTGAGGCCACTCATGATTTAGGCACAATGTGATTAGCCAGAATCAGCCTCTAGGGTTAAGCTTGCAGATACTAGTTTGCAATAGACAGAAATAGTAAGTGACCTAATCTAGTATTTTGCTACTTCATACATAGCCTAATTAAGATATTATAATATTCAGGAAGTAACATAAGGTCCATGCCCCCTAAGAGATTTCTTGTAATATGAGAAAATCACTTTTGTGTAGGTTTAGAGTGATTAATGAGAGGAAATTAGCATTAGAAATATAAATAAATAAGAACCAGAAACATACAGGAATGTTGGCAAAGACATACAGAGGCCCATCAGCAAATAAAAGCAGCACTGTGATCTGGGCTGAAAATAGTTCCAAGTAAATTTATCATCTTTAGTACATTAATAAATCCATGTGCACAGCATGCAGAGATTGGCACATAGTGCTATAGATGCTGAAAGTAAGGGTAAGGGAAACAGTCCATGTCACCATCAGGTATTTAAAAGAACCAGATTCTTCACTCTGGTGAAACAAAGGTCATCTTGTTTCAGAGAAGACATGACAAACATTGATTTGTGCTCCATGCAGGACAAAATTCACGGTGGTCAGAACACAATGACAGCAGGTAAAGTCCTTACTTCCAGTAGCTTAAATGTAATCTCCTGTTTTAACAGGCTGAACTTGTAAAGAAGGCCCAAGTGAGGATGAGAGTCAGAATCCATTGCTTGAAGAGGCTAGAATTCAGCTCAACATCCTTATCACAGGGTTCAGCCTGCTCCCACTGGAGCCAGAAAAAGGAAACCTATCACTATAACATATTGTATCCTCTCCATAATGCATGTATAAATGCAACTACAGTGCACCCTGAGGCTGGCACTGAGTCTGCCTTGCCTAGACAGCTTCCCCTCACCCATGTAAGGGCTCACATCAGGCCATGTCATTCCTCATTTTAGGACTCTGATCCCTCTGATCTGTGTTTCGGTTACAAGCCACTATTGACAGCTGGCAGCCAAGACTCCCAGTTTGACGTAAGTCACAAAAAACAATAAGCAGTCTCCAAAAGGTGTGCTCAGTTTCTATACTTTAAACTGCAGAGGAGACCTGTGCCTGCAGGAGATCACAGGCTAGCTAGCTAGGGACAAACACCACAGCTGAATGGGAAGACTAATGCCCAGTTCCCATGGCTAACAACAACTTGGGCAAACAAAAATTATCAGAGCCAAGTCACAACACTGTTTTGGCATACCATGATCCAATATTTAATCTTTCAAGGATTCACCTTCCTCCACTCCCTCAATACTGATAGTGCCACTGTTTTCCAGGGGGTCAGTGTTTCATGACTGCAACAAAAGAATACCATGCACTTCCAGTAAGAAGGAAGAAACAGTAACTAACTATTGGAAAACTTAAGAGTGAAAGCAGGTCTTGGTCTAAGGATGTTAAACCACATGAAGTCTGCTGCATTCTAGGCACATTTTGCAATTGTTCATTTATCCACAGCATTAACAGTTTACCCATCATTTCTAGCTTAAAGTTGCTAACTTCCATTTACCACAATTATCTCTCTTGCTTTAATCTGAGCTACCTAGATTGCTCTTCCTTTGTGAGATATTTCACTGTGCTAACTTCAGCTAAAACCATGATACCCAAGCATATTGCATTATTTAAATTGCATCCGATTTGTCCCCAATATAGAAAACTTAAAGCCTTACTGAGAAAGCCATGTTTAGTTCATAATATTTTTAACAGCAATTACTAGGAAGCCCAACAGATGGTTGAAAAGCAACTGTGGGTTTTTTGTTATCATGGGTAAATTCAGCTGCATGAACAAGATAGAAACCACGTTCTGGCTTATTTCAGAGACTCCTCCTTCAAAATTCTCCCTGCAGGATATGGAATAGCTACAAACAGGACAAATTCAGTGCCTGATAAGAGCATTAGATTAGAAAACGTTACTGACTCCATATCCCCATGCACAGTGTAGTGATACAGTTGTGCCTTTTTTTTTTTAATACAGTGACCTTGTCTAGTCATCACTTGCCTTTCAAACTTTCTGTTTAAGCTTTTGAATCATCAGTTGTGTCTTCATTAGACCAGTAAGAGGCTTTCAGTTGGTTTGCATTTTTCTTTAAATTAATCACCATGGTCAACTTCGAAGCTTTACCCAAAGTGCAGTTTAACACAATTACACATGACTTCCAGGTCTTAAAACCTCAGCAAAGGCAAAATGTTTAAGTTAGTTTTCATCTTGAGAAATAGCCCCGGGTACATGGTGATTATTACAGCTTGTTAGACAAAAGGAACCTCATGATCTAAGTTGTTTTTGTATTTAGGATTTTACTCTTGAGTAATTTTTCAGTGTTTCAAATACTCAGGAACACATCTAGCAGGCAACAGAATCACTGTTTGAAACATTACAAAAGTCAAGCAAGAAGTTTTCTATTGCCATCTAATGCAATCTATTGCATTGTGTGATTTCTACAAGACAGTAGTGGAACACTCACATCAATAGCACTGACTGAACATCTTTTGTAAATAAAAGGTAAAATTAAGAACGGTCATCATGTTATTATTACAAATAATGTATAGTGGCTATGTATAGTATAGTGTGCTGAGCCAGTCTGAGTGGCATATTGCAGATGACGAGGCCAAGTTCAATGTTATCAGCATCTCAGTATTGCCTCACATTGCAAGTTAAAGAAGGAGTAAGCATGTTAATGTAGTCACCTATTTTCAAAATATGCCTTTTAAGTGTTCCCTGAGTCTAGTAAGCCTTAAGCAAATAATATTTGTAGAGAATATTCTGATCTTTATTTTGGGCGTTGATGTTACTAGGCAACATACATACCATCCTAAACAGCTGGCCTTACCTGTCCAAGATCATGCAAAGGAGAATGACATTGCAAAACTGAGACAAGACTCTCAAGATGCTGAAGCAATGCAGCAAAATGCCTGTAAAACTGTTATGTGACTGTCAGTTTGTGCGCACTAGGTAGAACTATAGGAAGCCTACGGACTTTTTAGTCTCTCACATCAAGTCTTCTGGTAAATTTGTACAAGAAAGCCGGTTTTTTCACAGAGTGTCTCTTTTCACATGACTCTCTTTTTAGGCTGAAAAAAAGGTGCTAATACATGGCATTCAGGGAACCTCAATGAAGCAGGTAAGAAAGATTTTTTCCTCGAACTTTTGCATCAGTCTTGAGCGCAGATATTTTATGACCTAGTAAAGACAGACATCTGTGCTCCTTAAGATTCAGCTTTAGAGAAAGTAAGGTCCATTCTTAAAGTTGAGAAGCAACATTCTGAGACAAAGTAGCAGCAGTTGTTACTACAAATATTATAATATTGTTATTATGTAATGTTACTGTTACAAAGTGCTTTATGTGAAAAGCACAGACAGGACCAAAAGAGTTTATAATAAATTGTAGTAAGTATAGAGGATTCAATGACAATCACAGCAAATCCACACCTCTTTATGTCTGCAACATGTCTCAACCTGATGTTGCACACCTGTGTTTAGCCAGAGCATTTGAAAAATCTTAGTGAAGTCTCAGAATTAGACCATCTATTCATTACTCCATAAATCCTGTTGAATTCAGAGGAAGCATTCCTGAAAGCAAAGTCAACTGTATTGTGAACATTAATAGAGTAAAAATCTATTTGCAAAAGTTGTTTTGATACAGATTTTTAAGTGTGTTCTTCTACTAAGTCATGGTCCTACAAATTTTGCGAAACATTTAGATAATTGCTCATGAAAACAAAAATCTTCAACAAATATTTACCTCTTTTTAATAGAAAAATATTTGACCAGACTTTGAATTCAGAATTATGCTCCTTAGTTATTGTTTGAACTCCTAAAAGCATGAGTAAACTGACAGTTTTATGCCAGACATCTCAAGACAGTTTTACACCAAACACTCACCATTCATGTTCATTCCTTTATCCTGTATGATATCAATTTGTGCCTCATTGCATAATTCAAACCACAGCCACTACACAAAATCATGCACAAGTACTGGAACACTTCTAGCAAAGGTTTTAGTCTTCTCTTTCTAGGAATGATCCTGTAAGAAAAACTTGCATGGATAAATACTAATAGAAAATGGTAAGATTCAAGGGCTGTCAGAGGAGTTGGATGATTGGTTGGTTGGTTGGTTGTTGGGGGGGATTTGCAGGTGTTTGCCAGCCTTTATTCTTTATTCTTGCAGAAGAAAAGGTTGTGGCATTTTCCTGTTTCTGCCATGCTTGTGCTTATATCCTACACCAAGTGCAAGCTGAAAGTCAGCTGGGCTGTGTCAAACCCTAAGCTGGTATCAGTGCAGTGATTGATTTTTCTCTAAACTGAGGATCTGGCCCTGTACATGCTGTGAAAAGGAGAAAGCTGTAGACAGTGAATTCTTCCACAGAATCAGGTTCTGTGTACATTTCCTGCCATTCTTTATCTCTAGTTTTTCATGAGTCTATTTCATAATTTTATGAAATGTCACTCTAATTGTATTTGTTTTTACAGTTATGTAATTCCCCACACCCTCCTCCAGCCCTGATTCCACTACTGCTAAAGAGTCAACTATAAATAGACTTTATAAACTCTAGAAACCACTTTTTAGCTTTCAGGTACTAAGGAATTACATTTTCTTTGATTGCATGGTAACTAGATGGGCTGCCAATTGAATAGTGTTAAAAAAAAGAAAAAAAAAAAAGAAAAAAAAAAAGGAAAACTACCTGCAGACAAATACAGGTTTTTGAATCTTCTCCTGTTGATACAGTAGCACTATGTCACAACAGTAACTAGTCCAGACTTGCTAACTCCAGTAGCATAGGTGATCACTGTTATTGCTACGCAGATTATCAGATCCATTAAAATAGTAAAATGCAATATGCTAAAAGGATATTTACCTCAAGTTTCATACACCAAGAAATCAATGTCTCACTCCTGCAAAGTGCATGTCTTCTGCAAGGCTCCATAAAGAATCAAAGGCTCAACAGCATTAACTATTTATATAGCAGAGCCCTTTTTTTTTTTTTTTGGATTCATGTTCTAGATGAAACTATGGCCTCAAAAGAGACTGATATCTCTGTCTACTATATTCTTTAACTACAGCTTTAATGATTTTTAAAATTATTGTTATTTTACAAAGTCTTTTGTAAAGACTATGCTATAAGTGCATTAATTTCAGGAGTCTTTAGGATTTCAGCCCCTATAAATGCACAGTTTTCCAAATTTTCTGACCCACCTAGTCAACATTATTAATCCACGAATTTCAGAGAAATAGGAAACAAGACACACCAGATCAAGATTAGAATTTGACGTGATATTCAAAAGGGCTGCAGAGTGAAATTCTAGGTTGAAGAGAACTGGTAACTACTTTATGCCAAATTCATCACTAGCATAAACAGATGCAATTTCCAAATTTATGCCAAGTTGCAGCCACTTATTCTGAGAACATGACCTTTTTCATTCCAGTTATTCCTACCTTCCCCTACCCCCAATCCCTTCTTTATTTTGGCACACAGCCCAAGACTGCATGCACCAGTTATGTTTTTATAATACTCCAGTCTCAGTTTCCACTAAGAGGTAAGAACAGCCAAAATGCACATTACAGGCCCTTATAAATAGTTAAAATCTAAACAACACTCCTAAAATAGGACCGAAAATGGCAGCAAGATGCTAGATCTTACAAGCTGTAAAAATGCTGAAAATGGAGGAATCAAACATAGTTTGGTTGAGGAATCAGGGTGCACAAGAGAGTACTGCTTCAAATATGATTCTGCATTGATTAATAGCAATGAGCATATGTATTACATTTTGCTCAAGCACAAAGCACTGAGAAATTGTAAATAACACATTAAATATCAGGCTAGATATTAAAGAGGGATCCAGTTAGCTATGATTACAGGGAGACCTCAATAATCCATGGATGCCTCATCCAGATGTCTAGGTATCCAAAGGCCTAAAGTATAAGCAAACCAATAGGTCAACAATGTAGGCTTTTCTATTAATCTCATAGAGGCTTTAAAAGTTACATGGAGTAGCCAGACATGGCTGTGTAGCCACCATTTAGCTGTCTCTTGTCATGCCAAGCCTCAGCTTTCTCCAAGACAAAAGTGCTGAATATAACTTTGAACAAAGTTACAGCTAAGGATGTTTGTTGCTTGACTTTTAGCCCACTTAAAGACTGGATCAAAATCCTTGTCTTTTATCCCTTTGCCTTCAGTTGAACAAGGATTTGACATTTTCTCTTGCAGAGAGAAATAAAGTTGAAATAACTTCAAAGTTATTTTAATTTTACATCCTAGTAGCTCAATAAAATCTCTATTTCAAGATTTTAGCACAAGAAGTATTGGACTAACATCTCTGAAGACAAAAGACCAGGCAACAGAGAGCACACAACAGTTACAGAGCAGCCTTTCACTGACCTACCTGGTGCATGATCTACATTGACCTATGTGATCCACCTGGTGCATATAAATGTGGATTTGATATGAATGCAGACTTCAACTTCACCAACATGTCTGTCTGCATACTGTAATGGTAGTGTCTCTCAAAAGCTACAGATGTCTGATTTGCAGATGCACTGAGCTGAACAAACCCAGTGGGGAGAGCAGTAAGAAGATACCAAGATTTAAAACACTGTCTGAGAAACGGAAGGTACACATGCTGTCAACTACCATTTGAATCAGCTAATTGTTATTTTGTAGAGGGTCATTCAAGATCCAGTTTAGGAGTTGTGTTGTGGAAGCTGATGAATTCAGCTATTTAAATTCAGTTTTTAAAGAGAGAACAGTATATATAGGAGTAGAACTGCAAGACACATGCACATTCTTGAAACTGTTCTGTGACTGCCAAAGTCATGTGGATGCAAATACTAAATACAAAATTGCAGCCTATTATTCTCTACATAATATTTGCAACATCAGGACTTGGAGTGATCCCTTGTATGGAGTGATTCATACAGCTGGAACAACCAGAGCAATCACAGAGTTAAACATAAAGAACCCGTTTCCAGTGTTAATGAAAGTTAGGAGGACAAAAAAAGAAACCATGTCATATAGCTATTGTTATAGCTGATATTACATATAAAGGCTTAGAGGTATCAAAATGTCATGGTCTCTGTTCTTCAGCAAGTTTCAGTTCCAGTTTCAGAAGTTTCTATGGCAACTGACTTGTTAATCCACATGGTTTATATTCCAATTCATGCTACAGATCACATTTGACAAATGCCATAAGATACCAATTTATGGCTAATTGAGTCTATGTTGGGGGATATAAAGTCCCATTTGCTGGGTTGCAGTGATTATATTGATATTTCACACACTGCTTCTTTTAATCACAAAGATGAAAACACAAATATTTTAAACAGAACATTAAACTACAGTTTAAAAGAAGCAAACAGGTTCAATATTTGTAATATTGAGTGCCTAGAGTGTCTCTTCTGTTACTTTCCCCACACATTTCTTCTTGAGTGGACATTAGTGGGCAGGACTTTTCTGCACCTCACAACAACCTGCTGAAGCTCCAGCTCACTGCCAGCAATGTTATGGGTTATAGTAGCAGAGGGACAGAGAACAGAATAGCAAAGGATCCTCTTATGGGACATTTTACAGCAAGTGTACTCCCTTTAAGGAGTATGGTTATTTCTCCCCACTCAAATTTTTTTATCTACTTCCCACTATAAATTATTGTGAATTGTTAAAACTAACCAGTTTTAACATTCAAAAATACTATAATCAATTTCATAAGACTGCTTAAATTAAAAGTGAAGTGAATTTGAAGTTCAGACTCAAAAAACCCAATATTTAACAGTTTTGAATATTTAGCAGTCTTAAAATTAGAACTTGTTCCATTTTTCCAATAATTAGTACTTGTATCATAATTATAGTTTGTCTATCATTTCAGTAATCCTTAAAGAGCTTAGTTGCAAATAGAGAGTCCTTATCCAATGTACAAGAATGTTTCCAACCAGTGGAAAATATTCAAAATCCCTTCAGATACAGAGTTTAAGAGATCCCTTTGGATTTGGGGGGAACTGGAGGGATGAAGACAACACACATAAATGACTACCAGATACTCAAAGTCTTCAAAATTAAGTATAACTTGAGATCATAGTCCAATGCCTTCAGAGAGACTCCAACATTCAGAAAGTACTTAGGGTATTAGCATTTGGTACTTACATCATTCCAAAACCTATACGAGACCTGCCTCTCTGAATGTTCTCAGCTCAACTTTGGAGGGACCAATTTCATTTTCTAGTTCTATTACTTAACCCTGAACTTTTTCCTCAGGCCACTTATCAGCATCATACCAACAAGTTGTCCAGAGGTAATGTTTTCTTCTGTGAGAGCCTCCGGACCAAGCCAAGGATTTCCACAAGACCTCTACCTAGAAACTCTGGCCCAGCCATAGGAGTTACTGCAAAACCATACCTCCAACAAGCCCTGTTATCTTGGACATAATATCAGCTGAAAGATTTAAGATTTATTAGTGTTTACCTGCTGTTTACATACTTGTTAAAGAGCCTTTTCAGAAGCTTGTACACAGTATGTAATTTCTTTCTCTGGGTCCCAAGCACAAAACATGATATTGCCCTGACCTATAATTTCAATGGAAAAGTCTCAATTATATCCATGATTTATTACCCCCACACAACTTCTACTATTTTAGTGTAATCTTCAGAAAACAAAAGAAGAATACATGAACCCAGAAGTTCTGTTAAGATCAAACATAAGCCTTTTCAGTGAAAACCCACACTATGAAGAGTGTGTGTTCAATAACTGTATTTCCTAGTATTTTTCTGCAGAGTTCAAGCTCCTGAACAGCTAAGTCATTGATTTAGCATGTGAATAAGAAATATCCCTTAAAATACAGGGCTTTTCATGCAGGCAAGCTTAAAGCCATGGGGATCCATTGTGAAGTCTGTTCAAAACAGTAGCTAAGTTTCTGGGACAGTTGTATTTTCATGGGGTGGAAACTACATTAACAAATCCAAGGTTCCGTACTTCTGTTCCTTCCTAGTCTGCCACAGTTCTTTCAGTTCAGTGCCTCTCCAATATCAACTACAATATCCTTCCAAAAGCAATACTTCTGTGCTGAGATTTTTTCACGCTATATCAGTCCTTTACATACCAAAACCTAAGAACTTAAGTCACACTGCAGAAATGGAAAAAACATTCTGAAGAACTGGAGAGGAAAAAAAGAAAAAAGATTCCACAGATAGCTTTTCAACAGAGCTACAGAATTTGCAAATCAATTTTGTTGTGCCAGCCACTAATCTATGCTTTTATATTCTGATATTATTCTACAGTTGCCAGCAGATTTAGCACGACAATGCTTCACTACTTGATCAACTGCATTAGAAAACTAATGGCATTTATAATTTAAAATGGATGGTAGATTCCTTAGCCTTGGTATAATTTTGGATGTTTCACAGCAAATATTTTCAGTTGATATTTCCTCTCCTCTTCTCAATTGCCTTCTCCACATACAACTACCCATTGAGGACGAGCATTTGACCCTTGAATGAAAAAGAGAAGTGGCATTTTAGGGCTCCATAGAATCTCTGTTCAATTTGTGAAAAATACTCGAAAGCCTAATAACAGTAGAAATCATGAAACAGGTCTTCTCTATTATACGGGAACCAGGCAATTTTGTGCTCACCAGTAGTTGAAATATATGCTGTATGACAAGTTTAGAAGCACAATTTCTGGGAATTGGAGGAGATTTTAAATCTCAGTAACTAGCTGTAGTAAGTGTTCTCAATAATCTGAAATACTTTGTTCCTTCTAAAAAGGAAAAAAAGGGAAAGGTGGAGAATAAAAAAAAAAAAACCAAACCACCAGTGGTGTGACTTTTTCTAAAAGAATTCAACAGACTTCTGGAAAGCATTAAATAGGAAAAAAACAAACTTGTAGAGACCCTGGTAGCTCATAAGTAGAACCATCACTATTCTGGATTTTCCTTAAATTGTAATACCTGAGTATCATATTATCATGTACATGTACAATCAATCTTATGCAAGGTGTGACATACTGACAAACACAGCACCCTTCCAAATTTCAGACTATGCTAAGCATGCATAGATGTCAAAAAAGCAATTCAGCATTCAGCATTCAGTGCTTAGTCTTTGTTTTTGCATTTCTTTCTCAGTTCTTTCCAGCAGCCCTCTTGGGATAAGATTGATTGTGGGGAAGTTTAAAGGTGAAAGAAATAAAAAGGAAAAGCAAGAACAAAAGACCATGTAAACTACTTCAGTATTATGTCTTTCACTCACGTTGTGAATTTGGGCAACTCAAGATCTTTCTTAAGATCATGCCACTATCAGCTGCCCTAGATAACCTTCTCCTTCACACTGGACCTGCAGAGGGGCAGTGCAGACATGTACTGCCAGACTGGTTTCCAGCTCCCTTTGGGCAGTATGTCCAGGTCACTGAAACAGTATTCTGGGAAGACTTTGGAAAAATTTCATGATCACTTACTGAATGTGCTGCTCTGGGTTTGCTGTGATGCTTCCTAATGTTTTCTGTAAAAGCAGCTCCCTCCAACAAAACACGCATTACTTTCTCCAAAACAAAGATCAGCTCACAAGTAACTGAGATCTCTTAGTCTCTGCATTGATACTACCTTAAAAATGCATGGAGGGGAGGCACTCCTAGATCCCTAGCTACTGCCCTTTGACTTTAGATAAACGACTGCTCTTAATATACACTTCAGACTGCTCTGCAGTCCCAGGAATGCCCATCTGAGCAGCCTGGCCTGAGCCAGCATTCCTGGTATGCTAGCCAAAACCACAATACTTACAGATTATTCTCTCAACTGCCTGGAGGAACATATCTTCTTCTGGCAGAATGCAAATGAAATAACAGTTTAGAAAATGCTACATCGAAAAGAAGAAATCAAACACTAGAAAGTTAACAATATAGGCTATCAGGTTTCCAGGAAGCAGGAGAGAACATTCTGGTTTTGTGCCCTGTAATGCACTGTGCTACCAGAACAAACCAGTTAGTGACATAAAGAAGTAAATAGAAGAGATGAGGCCACATGAGGAACCCAAGTCCTTGGGTTCTTCTGACCCAAGGCAGTTTTCTACTCTGTCCATTGCAAATTGTGAATGTCAGAGTGATATTGACACAAACACAAGCTCACAGAGCATGTTACCTGCTCAGGCTTTGCTTTTAATGGCCAATTTACTCACATCATTCATAACACCAGCAAAAAATCTTGGTAACGCTGTACAAGCTTCTCTCTGCTACTACAGAAATACTTGCTGTAAATGCTAAAATGGTCCTCTAACTTCAAACTTGATCATTTGTATTTGCTCATTAAGTGCCTTTTTGGGACAAAATTCTGTTGTTTAATTAAGAGAGTCTGTGTGAGGGTAATTGCTACACCCATCACTTCTCTAACAATAAGCAGACTTCAGAGTTTATACAGCAAACATGTATCATATGAGCCTAGCTAGATAGACATTTTTTCATTTACTTTTGGCAGAAGTTCACCACAGGGATTAATTTTTTTGACAAGCAGGTGAGTATCTTTGATGTTATTTAACACTAATTACCAGCCACCAAGAGAATGGATTACTTTCAGCTATAGTCTCCAGTCCTGAACCAAAATTCCCATAATGGAGTGGTTAAGGGACACCAATTTACAAGAACGTTAGGCTGGGAGCTATGTATTTAGACTGGCAATTATGTCATGCTGTCACCCACAACTGTGAGGCAAAAAAGACAGGAATAAGGACTAAATACATGCAGAGAATTGTCAGAAAAAGAATGAACTTGGCTAATGGGGGAGAGTTTTCTTTCTAAAGTTTTCTGTTGTCCTCTCATTTCTTCTAATGGCAACAAAGCTTTCCTTGGTTTCTGAAAGTTATCACACACAACTCCATGGAGCTAAAAGGTAGTGCATGCTTTTAAAAGGTGAATAAACACTGAAAACCATCTTCTTTCTGCTTGTATGTTATCTCATGGAAGTAGTCTGTGCACAGGTCTTCCATGTCATAGGAAGCATCAAACTACTGCTTATCTGGGCATGTTGTTACCTTTTCTGCAGATGCAGCATGCAAAAACTTACAGAATCATAGAATCAAAAAGGTTGGAGAACACCTCTAAGATCATCTAGTCCAACTGTTAGACCAGCACCATGTTCAACACTAAACCATGTCCCCAAGTGCCACATCCACATGCCTTTTGAACACTTCCCTGGGCAGCCTGTTCCATGGCTTGACTACCCTTTAACTGAAAAATTTTTCCTAATATTGAATCTAAACCTTCCTGGGCGCAACTTGAGGCCATTTCCTCTTGTCCTGTCACTTTTTACCTGGGAGAAGAGACCAACGCCCATCACACTACAATCTCCTTTCAGGTAGTTATAGAGAGTTCTAAGGTCTCCCCTGATCCTCCTTGTCTCCAGGCTAAACAGCCCTAGCTCTCTCAGCTGCTCCTCATAAGACTTGTATCCAGTCCCTTCACCAGCTCAATATAACCTTCATCAGAAATACAGAGATTGCCACCAAGTGGATCTCTGGCCCCACTGGTTGTCAGTTGTTCCAATAAAGTTAAATCCTGGTCCCACTGTAAGCCAGGGTACCAAAATGCCATTCTGTAATTCTCAAACATGCAAAATGTTTGCCATGGCCACTGCATTGCATGTTTTAACACTAACTGGGTTGGAAGAAAGATTTACTGGAGTTCAGCAATGTAATCAGTTATATTTAGTGTTTCCAGAGTCATAGCTACAGAGGTTTTAGACAAATAATGACTAAAATAAAACCTGAATGACTGTGGGGGGAAAAAAGGAGATGGTAATTGAGGAGGAAAGAAAAAGACATTTTAATACCTTAGCAATAAACTTCAGAACTCTAAAAAATGAAGATACATAAAAAAGCATTATTTTGAGATCATTTTATTTTACTACAAGAGAATAACATCACTCTTTATGTGTAAAGAATAAGGAGTCGTATTTCTAGACAAAACTGGATGCTTTAAATCTGAACCCTTGCTAGGAATGGATTCACAGCTCAGAGAGCTCTCGAGTTGGAACTTACCAGTTTGTGCCTTTTTTGGAAAATATTCTGCACTGCCAAAAGAGAAAGGTCAACCTCAAATACCACAAACTGCATGACAGTATTACACAGTATGATCTTTCACTTGCCCATCACAAACCATCTTCTCTGTCTTCCAGGCGACCTGTATTTACTGATCAAATATTCAAGTAGTTTTGACAAATTTAGGACTCATAACTTAAATTGAACTTTACTGGTACTCACCCTAAGGGAAGATTAAATGAGGAATGAAGGGAAGGACTAGATTCTCAGTTTGCACTCTTGTGTGTTCCACAGTGCACTTATTTAGTAGCTTTCCATTCCGTGCCTATCGCTTTGTTTTTCTGAATAATCTTGTGCTCAGCAGTACACACCTTACTGTGCAGTTCCTGTCATCGTGCCCAACCAGCTTTGCAGTACCTGCTGAAGATACTCCACATCTCACCAAAGCTAACTATGGCCTCCTTCAAACAGGGACCATGACACAGAACACTCACCCAAATCCCTCCCTAGGCAGCTGCTTTAGCACACAGACAATTGCCTAGAAACTCATCTTTGGGGACACATAGGGGTCTAGTACAGAATCACTCATGTATATTTTCATTGTATAACATTCTATTAACATATATATTATTTTTCAAAAGTTATACTGAACTGATTCTTGAAAGAACTCCCACCAATACAGTTTGAATCAGTAGACACACGGTATCTACATGCCAAATTTGCCCTTTTGATCATGTGTTAAACTCAACAAAGAGGATCTAAAATTCCAAAGTGATCTCCAAGTTTGAAAAGCAATTTAATCCAAAAGACACCAGTACAAGATTCCCAAGGGCTATGCTGTATAAATGCTGTGCTTTTTCAGCTGGAGATGGTATTAAGGTACTTTAATTTCATCAGTTATCTTTTAGATAAATATATAATGCTAGATATATACAATGTCAAAACAGAACAGTATATTCCATGTAATAGTTATTTTTTGGAAGCCTGTTAAATCATGCCAGTAAAAACTGCATTTCCAGAATATTGCATTTGAGCAGGTTCTTCTTTTTTTTTCTTCTTGTTCTTTTACCTTTTTTTTTTTTTAACTTGTTCATCCAACAGAGTACTCAATGAAGAAGCACACAATAGAGAAAACATCCTTCTTCCCACCCTTCAAATGAGATTGGCAGAAAAAAACCCAACCCAAACCAAACAAACAAAAAAACACCAAAAAAAATGCTGGAACACCATAACAGTATTAGCTGATCTCAAGAATAGCACGAAATACTGCTTTGTTTTACAGCAACACTTCGTTTAGGATATGGTCCCTACGAGTGACAACTCTGAACATGCTGCTTGGCTTGGCTAACGAGCCAGTGGCTGAAGACTTTAGATCATTTTATTGGTGACAACATTGGTGTGCTTAAGGGTCACATGGGGTCCTCTGAGCCTGATGAATGGAAAAGTCACTATCCTAATGAGCATAAAATTTTATATATAATGGGGAGAAGAAAGTATTTGTCACATTTTATAGGCAGGAAATAAAAACACACAGTTACAACACAATCACAAGAAGCTGGTGGTTGGTTCTAAATATTTAAACTAACACATTTTTTCGTATTATTTTGCTGGACTCTTCCTTTCTCCAGTCTAATAGTACCTGGTAACAGAACAACCTCTCTATAGAGATAAAAAGAAAATCTCAGCAGTTCAGATACCATAGTTAAACTAGTAATAAGCATCAGAACCAGCTTCTGTGACCATGATTTGAAGGAATGGAAAGATGATTCAGCCTAAGTTGAAGTTTCCAAACACTTTTTCTTACAAACATAAGATTCAGACTGAAGGAAACAAACAGCTGGTTTACAAGCTGGCAGAATTTTCTGAGGAGCAGCAAGAATTCTGACAAAGGATTTAGCAAATAGATGAACTTCATGTTTCTAAGCTTTGTCAAGGATTCTCACATACCTCCATCTTGTAGCTTTGTATGCTTCCTTCTTCACCGATCATCTTCTTACTGTTTAAAAATTCCCAACAGCAGTGGAAACTGCATCTTGCTGTTCATCCAGACTCCAACATAAGCAATCCTGTTTACACCTTCTTTCATCTCTTTTCTTACTCTTGCTTTTTCCTCAACACATGGGTCTCTAATGAAACCAAAAAGAAAGCTTTTTCACCAGATATATTCAGACCTTTCACAGCCAAATCCCCAGAATGCTTCATTTTGATATCTTAACACAAGCACCACCACTGGTACCTCAGTTATCCATTAGACTGGACACACTCCAATTCCCAGCTTGCTCCTAGCCTCCAGCTCTCCAGGAAACCCTTTTGTCCTTTCTCCATAATAAGAAGAGAAATGGCCTTTTAGGAATCTAAATGACAATATAACTCTTCAAATTAATGGCATTGCATAAATGAAGTTGGCAGACTCCAGCATCCTACTTTTCTACTGTCACAGCTGTGTCCTCTGCTGTAGAAGTCCTCATGTATTGATTTTTTGCAGTACCAAGGACCAAACCAAACAAAACTGAGGCTGACTCTTGGCCTCAAACATAGTGGTGATGTTTTGAAGATCTGTCTATTTCTAACAGTGCCTGCTACAACTAAAAACGAGCCCCACAAAATGTGTATTAACAACACAGCCTTACACATTTTATAAACCACCACTTACAAGGTTCTTCATAAGCTGTGCATCAAACCTCTCAGCACTGCTGGCTCATCATGACACCCACCAGCGCTGCCCTGCCTCTGTGGGACCTCAGCAGTGCCACACACTGTGGTGTTCCACAGGGCTCTGCGGAAGAGATTAGAAGCCACTCCCATTGCCCTCCCTGACACATAGAGAAGGCAGCTGGAGTTCATCAAAGTGGAGGCAAAAGGTTTGGTCTCCTTAAGGAGTTGAAAAGATCAGAATCACCTATGGGAAATGCTTTGAATGCCTGCACACATGTGTTACCTATCAGACTGGGGAGTGTGTTCCTGGAATTGGTTCCCTTCCTCTGGAGCACAGGAGAACCACCCAGAGATGTTTGCATTGAGGGTTGATCTATCAGTTCTTCAGATGTTCATGGAACCAGTCCTCAAGCTGCATTCCTCAGTTTGAAAAGGTTGCAGATGACATACAGGAGAATGTGTTATTTCCCATTAGTTTTGGTACTTTATATAACAATTTTTTTTATTCCTTTGGGATGATGCCTTCATGGTAAAAGTTATCTTCCCATCTTTTGCAAAAGTCAGGAAGGAATTGCAAGTATACATTACTGGAAACAAGAGTGCTGGCCTGTAAGCCAAAACCAACCAAACATGGCAGTTCCTATTGACTTGCTCTGCATACACTTGTCAGATCTGAGGAACCCCAAGAAAGAAAGTCACTTGCCCAAATAAAGTTTTCAAAATTACTATAATACAAAGTCATCAACTTTCATCTCATTCAGTCACATGGACAGACAGCTAGAGAGCTCTTATATAACCCTCATTATTGTCTTGCTACACATAATAGGGACTTAAAATCCCACCACATGAGACATTTACTTACAACATAAAGGAAGGTGAACTCCTTTCTATCCTCTGTGTAGAACAGAAATACCACTGTAGTACATCAGCAAAACTGAAAACAGGAAATGTCAGTAAAACAGAGGATGCAAGACAAACAATACTGTTAAAAAAGTGACAAAGCCTGCAAAACAATTTCCTCCTAAGTAAGAAACAGCTTTTTTATTCCATGTAATGCCACTTAAAGCTGACTTATCCTGATGCTGTATTCACACAGCTAGACAGTATAAGCACATCCTGCCTTGTTATGAGCTGTAATACCAAAGCAACCCTTTTATTTGTTTATGCATCAGCATCCTCACCCTCCTCACTTCCAACACATGCACCAAAACCAGGAGTAGAATAGGATCACAGATCTCTGACATAAGTATGCATCCCAGGTCAGGGGTCTTGCTGTATTTAATTCTCCTCTGTGCTAAATTTCAACCCAGTCTCAGGACTGAGAAACCCAAGTATCTCTTCAGGCAAAAACATCCTGTTACAATGCTATGTACACACAATACTTCTGTTTTGCCAGCTGCTAGAGGACTACACAGAAGGTAGGACCTCACGTGTTAAAAATTAAAAAGAAATCAAATTTGTTCAAGCCCTATATGATTTCTAGTCTAATCTGACTAGTCTAGCAATCTAGTGCACTAACTAGGACTATAGGCAGTAAGGACCCTTAGGCTTCTTTTCCAAGGGAACCTGGAACATAGGGAACTCATGGCAAAGCATGACTTTCTGGGCTTCCAGTACTCCTCCTTGCAAAGCAGAAACTCTGGGCTGGAAACCTCAAGGCTTCCCAGTTCTAATCAGCTGTTTGGCCTTGCTCAACACTTCATTGTGTAATAAACAAACACATGATTAAATGTAGCAATTGCCATTTCCAAGGGGATATGTAAGAATTCCTGATTTGCAGATTACTGCAAACATTGGTTTTATTCTGAACTGGGATAAGCTTGAGCTAAGACTTCCTATGAGCCAGAAATACCTCAAGTTAATAATGCTCAAGAATTAACACTGCTTGTAATTTGGTTTTGTAAAATATCAGTAAGTGTTTTCGGCATGGCAAATGGCTTCTTAAGGGCAGCACTTAAAAAACTTACAAGCACACATAGAAAGTTAACCACAGCAATTTAGGTTTTGTTCAGTTGAAATGTTTCATAATCCCAGAGATAAACTGAAGAGAAAAATCATTTTAAATGATACAGGCATTATTTAAAAGATGATGTCCTGAGCTTACAGGTCAACAATTCTGATAACAGAATGAACAATACAATCTGAGGCCAAACCAGACTGGAAAAAGAAAAAAATCCTTTGTTACCTGCTCCTTGAGCCACCTAACTTTTTCATGGCATTTTCTAGCCAATAATCAGCATGTCTTGCTTGTTGTGACTTTTGTCTGTGCTTATAGAGAGACAACTGGTTTCAGGTTAGGCTTAGTCCCTCTGAGAAGACAGAGTTCTGTATAGGCACACTAAAGCAGTTCCATCTGCTAGATGGAACCTGAACAGCTTATTTGTGTCCTAGACCCCTCACTGTTAAATGCAGAGTCTTGCCCAAACTTGTAGGAGTTCTCTTAAATCAGGTACTGGAGGTTTATTCTCACTTTCACAGAGCCTGAACAACTCTTGATATATAGCATGTCATCTACTGCATCCCACAGCAGGTTGCTATGGTTTCATTAACTTGAAGCTGAGGCCAATATCCCAGTTCTTTAGCGCAATCCACTGAGGCTTCTTTAAATATAGGATAAAGAAAGCCTCTTCTTCTACCAGGCCTCACAAGGTCTGGAGCAGTGAGGAAATCAAAGCCCACACATCTCCCAAAAGCAGCCATATGAAGCCATGTGAACCAAGCAGTTGTGGTTTTGTTCAAGATGTGGCCAAACTGAATCCCAGGAATCCTAGGAAATTACTGGGAGATTTTTGTGGCAGTGCTCTTTCCTAGCATGCATTCTTGGTAACACAGTGCTGGCACGTATTTAGTACAAAGTCAGACTTCTCGGGAGAATCAGATGCTCTCAGTCAAGTCGAGATTTTCAATGGCTGCCCCCACATCCTAACTTCCCAAGCACTTTCCCTGTTATCACCATGCTCATACCACTTCATTGAAGTAATATCAGGACAATAATTGACCAAGATTGTGACAAGCCCAAGTAAGTGCTTTTGGAATCCCCAAGAAAAGATATTGAAAAAATGTGGATCAACACCTTCCAAAGGATATCTCCTGTTTATTATGAGTACTTTGTGGCCACTAATGTTAACTTAGTTTGCTATATATCACATCACAGCATGCTTCTGAGAACTCCAGGCATGCATCAATGTCAATGAGATAAGAATCTGTCCCAACCTCTTACTGCAGCACAATCAGCATTTATTTAACTTTTCCCTTGAGCACTGATGCTTGGTATTTCTTAACTTGAACAAAGCCACCGAGACTGACTGTTACCAGAAGAGCAACAAATAGCTGCTTTTATCCTGGTGATATCTGTGATTACAGTCTGACCCAAGAACCCAGGACCACAGTTCTGGTTATGGATCAGGCATCTCTGTACCCCAGAAAAGCTGTTTAGCTTCTTTGTCCTCACCTCCTCCCACTGTCAGCACTTGGAGAATGACTTAAGCTGCAGTTTCATAGAAACTGTCATAGAACAGCATCGTCAGGCTGTACTTTTAAAAGGAGCTGAATCAATCCAAACTGCCTACCACTACAGTCCTGCTCTGTCCTTGCCTCAGAGTCCCATACCTCTTCTTTGCACTAACAGAAATGACACCAACAAAGTTATTAACTTTCTCACCAGATGTGAGAGCAAAGGCAGCACTGTATGAGGACGGATAAGGCCAGAACCAGCAAATGGAAAGGAATGTGTGGCCAATTAGATCAACCTCAGTCACTACAGGAGCACTGATTTTGCAATTCTTGAATCTCACTAGCATCTGAAACTTTTTTCCAAGCACAAGTATTAGATAGTGTGAATGGAAGGCCACAGCAAAGCCTCTTGATCCAAAGATTTTCATTGTTCAAGCTAAACAGAGTCTATCAGGAAAGAACAAAATCAGGCTCCTCTGCTATTATGAACAGAAACAGGTCTGTTGTTGACCACAGCAGTACTCACAGCAAGACATGGATTAAGCCCCAGAAGCTGAAGTGAGATGACAAGCAGATGAGACAGCTCCTCTAGTTGGCACAGCACTACAGCAGAAGGGATGCAGCTTGCCCACACAGCAAGTCAGAAGCAGAGCTAGGTAGCTTTTCCTATATACTCTTTTAACAATTTTAGCCATTCAGTCTACTGCTTTCTAGGCTAAGCATCTGTTAGAGCTTATTTTGGCTCTGCTTCAGGTCGCAGTCTTGTTCTTGGGAAGGTATTTTGCCAAATGAAATAACAACCTTTTGGCTTCAGTGCTTGTGAGCAGATATTTAAAATATTGTTTTTGTCAAGGGCAACTTCTTCTGATGTGCTGCAAAAGTGCCAAATTCAACTTGATGCATTATTACAATTCCTGGAAGCTCTGGTTTGTATTTGATTAAAGGGCAATGGAAACCAAAGATTACATTTTAATGGAGCAGTCTTTAAGCCTTTGCAAAAATTATACCCAAAACGCAGAAGAACTTCTGTGGTGGCACAAACTGGACATACCACTTAAAACAATTAAGCACCATGTTCTATTTGCATAGCATGTGTCCTGCAATTTGATTTCAGCTGACAAAATAAATGCATTCAGTAACAATTAGGATACATTAAAATTAGTACAGTTATGAACCTATGGTCACGGTCATATGGTCCTATATCTTAGGAAAGGCTTGCTATTACATAGGAAATACATTTCTAGTTCCCATGCTGAGCAAAGGTGAAAAAGACTGAACATTACCTTATGTAAACCATGTTAGATACTGGACTATGCCATAAGTTATATCTATGCAGGCAGTTGTATTTGCTTGAGTACCTCAGTTGCAACAGAATATTGAAATACAATTTTCAGCTGAAGGGATACTATTCCACACACACAACACAACAGCAGAGGACTGCCACGAGAAAGCAGACTGAAAGAAAAGCATATTAAAATTTTCAAGGAAAATTAACAAAAAGAGAACCAAGAAGTGTTCTAGCCTAAAACAGGTTTCTGCAAAACTCTGGCTAGCATGCAGTCTCATCACTTTTGGAGAGTTCTGTTATAGGATTCACAGTCACCCAACGGTAATAAGTACATCAATATGAAGCTTTGCTAACTTTCTATAGCCAACTATCTACAACAGTTCTACAGTTCTTAACCAACAACTCTCATATTTCTGTGAGCCTTTGTATATCTGTAAAAAAAGTACAAGGCTCCCATAGAAATGAGAAACGTGTTCCACACATTACCTTTTTCCCCACAGCCCTCAGATTTACTGTAGATGGTGGCATGACTGATCATCTGACTACCATCTGTCCAACATCTGCTTTTTAGGGAAACCACCCAGCAAATATAATTAGCTGGCTCTAGGCTACCATTATTCAAAATGAATACCCTGTTCTATATTGAAACTATCACTAATGCTATTCCCTTAAAAAGATTCAGCATACTGACTCAGAGCCTGAGATCTCTGCTGGAGGTGTTGTTTGTTCCCATGTGCTTGTCCTTCTATGAAGTGACATGTCTGGATTACCAACTTTGCCATACAGCAATAGCTGTGGTACCTGAGCCAGTCAGATTGAAAAAAATCATCTGGAAAAGAGATGAGCACAGAAATTAAGTAGCCCCACTGTGAAGGGTGTATTCGTCCAGGGAGGTTGCTGTGCTAACACAGCCTTAATGCTTCTTGTACCTATTCTTTTTTGAGTGTGTCTGCACTGCAATGTATTTGCCAACATATTTTTTCTAACATACATAACACAAACATTTGTATGTTTGTGTTTCCATTATTATTATCTTCTTGACAGTGATGCTGTATTGCTTTCAGCTTTCAACACTCAAATATCCTAATGATCCCCAAAACTGCAAGAGTAGACCACAGCACCTTGTCAAAAACAGAAAAGAAAAAAAGGAAAATAAAAAAAATAAAAATTAAAAAATAAAAAAAAAAAAAGGAAAAGAGAAAAAGAAAAAAAGACACAAAGCCAAACCCAGCAATTATTGCAACACTTGCAACAAAATGATGTGCTTGGCATCACAGTTCTGGTGGCAACACTTAGCATGGCACCCTACACATGAGAAAGAGTTCAGAGATCAGTACAGCCATGAACAGAGCTGCAGGTGTTTCAGTCATTTTATTGCCCAGAGGTTGCTACAAACTACATTTAGGATTCCCCTCCTGACCCTAAAGGCATTAGTAAGCTCAGCCAAACCACTGACTATTCCTGATTTCTATCTGAACTGCAAACCCTTAGGAGCTATATATCCTTTTGTGCCTGTATAGCTCTATCCAAACAGAAATAATATTTCAGGCTGCCACAAATCCAGATCCCAGACTCAAGAAAGCTACTGAAGCTTTAAGGTGCCATGACCCAAATTCTGCTTGGAAAGTGAGTTGCTTGCAAAGTGAGTTTCTTGCAAACTCCCTTGAGACTCATAAATATAGCTCTGTTTCCAATGATGTGATTCTATTTAATGCCTTCTGCATTTAAAACCATAATCCTTTTAATAACTTTGGGAATATCTGAAGATATTACAAAAAAAATAAATTAGGAAAAAAAACCCCAGAAAGCTGCTGGACATCCCTGAAGTTGATTGTTTATATGAATAAGCCATAGTACAATAAAAGGTCAGACTGACTACAGTAATAACTCCCAATGCTGATTCAAAGAAATTAAAAGCAGGCCAGGAAGCTTAATTGTAAATGTGTTTTCAATTGATCTTTGTTCCTGACTGTGTTTAATGGTTAGCTGTTTGAGAAACCCTCTGGGGTCCTGCTAGTTGATTTCAAACTGCGAAACAGTGAGCAGTACCACAGACAGCAAGATGCTTTTCTTTTCAATAGTGTGATTTTAAACACTGCTGAAAGGTTGCAGACTGCCAGTCTCAAAAATGTTTTATAGAAGAAATATGGAGAAGCATTTTTCACTCCTTCTGGTTATCTACCGTATTCATACATCTCTCAGGACAGAATATCTGAACTTCTAACAAACTAAAATAATTGTCTCCACAATTGCCCTGCAAAGCAAGGTAGCATTACTATCCACGCCTCACTTTGATGCAAAAAGAATCTAGGCTATACTCAGATGACCAATATTTCATCTCTGCCCGTAAGTTAGTGTTTCCTACAGACTAGATGTCTTTGAAGGCCACATCAGGCAATATGGGACTCTGGACTGAGGTAAAATTTTACTCAGTTCCTCTGGACACAGTATACATCTGACCTCTACCACTCCAAGAGCACGTTTCTAAGTCCAACACTCTAGACTTTCATTTTGCTGGAGAGATGCTATGCTGCCCCCAAAATGAGGCTTTAGCTTCTGTTCTTCTGTTTCTAATAATTTCTTCAATTTCTAAAACTAAATATTTTTTTAAAAAGCAAAAAAAACCAAACAAACAAAAAAGCAGAACAAAAAAAGCTAGTTCTCAAAAACCAGATCCTCGAGAGAGAGAAAACTTTTCTTTAGCTATACAAGCATGAGGTATTTAAAGACATAGGGGCAGGTATGGTCAGAATAAGACAAAATGCATCCATGAACTAGAGTACAATGATTAGAGTGTAGAAGCAAGAGCAGAAAAACAAGCTGCTAGCCCAGCCTCCCCTTCATTTCCAAATACTTGAGAGTTCAGCTACCCCACTGCTGGCCAGCCGTAGCACAATGTGCTTTCACAGTTCAGGGCTGCCTTCAGATGGTTTGCATTAAGCAGGTAAGGTAGGTGCCTTCTTTGGGCTCTGTAGACTCTCCATACAATCAATACTCAGAGTGACAATTGCCTTAAGAGAGAAACTATGAGCACCTATATTAGATTTTAGCAAGGTGACTGAGTTGCCTTTTAGAGGTACTTCTCTTATCAGTGACCACAAAGAGAACATTTAAAGTCCAGGCTCCAAACAGAGGCAATTACCCAAGTGAAAAGATAGACTATGGAAATACAACCCATGATTCTGTTCCTTGCCAGAAGTTATTAGAGAAGTATAACCCAGTAACTTTTGGGCTACCTAATTTTTAAAATAGCAAATGAAGTAAAAGAAAAGTGAATAATAATGTTGCAATCCACATATTCTTATGTTTTAGAGCCATTGGGAGACTTCTTATAAAGAATTCAAAGTACTGTCTTTTTCTGGGTAGGCTTCTCCTACCATTCGAAAATCTTTTCTTTCAGAAATGAGGAAGGGATTTTCTCCTCATATTTGCTAAACTGGGACAAGACATAAAAATGCAAAAGGTCCTGACTTCCACTGTCTTAAAATGTACTTACTGAATCTGACTATTTTGTTAATGAACTCTACAGAATATTCTAAGTTATATACAGGCAAAACATAACATACTGTCACATTTAGAAATGAGGCAATGTATACATATTTGGTAAAGAAAATACCTAACAATAAAAGAATCTGGGAGGTAGTTTTACAGTCTTTTCAGAAAAAGGCAGAATTCACTGTGGACTTTAGAGGGCAGAGAATTAAAAAGAAATATTTCTAGACAGAGCTAGATAAGGCAAGATGACAGGGCATGGTGAGGGACATCTCCCACAAATTTTGCCAGTGGCAGAAGGCAGCTTTGCTGGCAGATACAGAAACAAATGACTGGGAAATTTCAGTGATGGATCAGCTTGTTTTTTATTCCAATGTTAAAAAAAAAAAAAGGCAGCAAAGGGATGTCATTCAGAATAGTAAGTGGCAAATCTCAAATGTTTGAGAGAAATAGAACAGAAAAATCCACAGAAAATATAAAAAGAAATCTGGAAATTCGGAGCTTTTCAGGTCCAATTACACTGTGAACACTGTAAAGTGACAGCTGCAAACAGAAATTTGACTTTTCAAAATAGGACTGGAAATCTAACCTGAACAGTCAAATTAACTGTGTTACTGTACTCCCCTGTCTGCCACAACAGCTCAAGTTGAGGAGTGCTGTAAAGGCTTGTGATTCAGCTGGAGTACTGGGCAGTTTGAAATCAATTCTTTATTTGTGCAGACCAGTCCAACCAGTCCTATGCAGTTCCCTCAGCCAATGCTGTATCATGCTTTCTGATGGAGAAAGACAACTTGGCAATCAGAATATAGAAGACGAATTCATATGTCAGCACTCATGGTATTTCATATCTACAGATTGGTTAGGACAGCATTTAGCAAAAAGTAGCTCTTGCAAGTATAATCCAAGCTTTCATGATAGATAGGTTTGATAAAAAATGAAATGCAGTTTTGCTGCTACACCTGAGATCTCAGCAGCATCAATTCACCTTAGCTGATGAATTATTTCCATTTACTATCAGGAAACAGTACGGAGACAGTTACTGTTCTCCTCTTGCTTAGGCTAGTTGAAGACTTTCTCTCTCTCCAAAGGAACAGCCTCTGGGTCAGGAAATGCACTCTTCAGCTTCCTCTCAAAGCTGTTTCCTCAAAGGGTAAGGTCTTTCCTGCCTTTCCTCAGTAAACTGTCTGTGCATGTCCTATATACAAACCTATTCACTACAGAATCATTAATCATATTTTGCAGAAGTAGAAAACTGAAATTTAAATGTTAAATTACTTCCCCAAAGTCAGTGGCACAGATAGGAGAATAATACTATCTAGTTGTTATCAGACACTTCTCATTGTAAGAGCTCAAACACTACGCAAAGCATGTCTCTGTCATTTTTTCATTTATACAGGTATTATATGGGTAAGACCCCAGGGCCTGAGCTATGAGCTCACCAAAGGGGTTTTACAGCTGCTCCAGGGTTGTCCCAAGAGACTCGCAGGGGCTGGGGTGTGGGACAGGGCTGAGGTGATACCTCAGCTCTGTGAAATTTGAAACCTGTCCCTTCCCCCCCACACACACTTGAGTTGGTCTAAGACAATAATTAATGTAATAATCCAGTGTCTCAGAGAGGCCTTGCCTGAACATCACCCAAGATGCCAGTAACAGAAATGCAATGGGTCCTCAGGTCTCCCAGGCTCTTACATAGAAACTGTCCCCTAGATTTTGTTACCACTGTTCCTTTTCAGCTCCCATTTCTATAAGTAAATCATTATCTTCTTACCTTCTCACTGCCCACTTATTCATCCAACACATCATGATGCAGCTGCCTCACACTGGAAAAAATGTGCAGAGCTGTGAAGGAACAGACAACACTGTCAGACTCCGGTGATGTAAAAATCATATAAATATAATCGTTGGAGTTTACAAAGAAAAAGCATTTTTGCCCTTCTATCTCTCAGCAGGTCTCCCTACACCATCAAGTGAAATACATATTTTCCAGTCTAGTTACTTCACTTCTGCCTGCAGATTTGTCTCAAGACACCAAAGCAAATGTTTGTGCTGAGTGACACAGTGAACATTGCCAGTCCCAAAGGTCTCACTCAATGCTTTTTGGGACATATGCAATTTTGGTCTCAACTGAAACGTATGGAAAGTGGTGACTTTGACCCATGCTGTAAAGGACATGCTTACTGATAAGGGAAGTAAAGCTGTAAAGTGATTTTATAAGAACAAGGGACTGTGAGAAGAGATTATTTTCTCAACAAATAGCACACTGACACGTTAGCTGTTATAAGTGTTAGAAATTTTTAATATTTGAAACTTGCCCGCACAAGAACTTTCACACTCATCTTCTGTCAGTGACATTACACAATTTTATTTGGATGCCAGTAGGTATTCAAGGACACAGCTCTGCTCTGCTACAAATGCTTTTAAGTCAAGCACAGTAGCAGCAAGTTACCAGACAAAGGGACACTGTGTTAAAGGCTGCCTGCCAGAGATTACTTATTCAAGTTGATTACAGTAGCACTGCCACACTTCTACCTCACACTCTCTGGGGAAGAAAAAAAGCCAAGAGTCATATCTAGGTTTCCTTCAGGTCTCACTGCACAGGGTAGGCAGGAAAAATGCAATGTAATGTAAAGACACAAGGTTTGATCTTTCAGAGTAGTGCACTTAAATGCTTTGTTAGGCCAGGGCAAGTGCATTCTATATTAGTTTTAAGTACAAGCAGCATATAAAATGCCTCTCACTCAAAAGCTGAATCTGACCATGATTTGAGTCAAAAGCAGAAAATAATCACTATTACAGATCATCAAGAAGCAGGAATGTCTTGAGGGGCTGGAGAGTTTGTGCTTTCAAAGACCCAAAACACCTTTCATTTCCATGTATTTCAGTAAAATCTGGGGTTGTACATGTTAGGATTGCACAGCCATAACACCCATAAGTAAATCGCTCTGTGACATTCTTACGTGAAATGGCACAGAGGAATTAAGGTAGAATTAAGGTAAAACTAACGAATTGCACCTCATTGATTGAACCTCAATGTTATTACTGAAAAAATAAACTGGTAAGTGAAATACATACAATAACCCCCAGTGGGAAAAGCACTGTGCACGAATTCTCGCTTACGCTATTAACTTCAAAGCAGGCAGAGTGAAGTCCGCAATTAATTAGCACTAAGCGGTTACAAAGGCTGCGGTTTGTGCCCGCGGCCCCGCGGTTGCCGCGGTACGAGGGGGAGGCCGACGCGCCTCCCTCAGCGATAACGCCTCAGTCCCGCCGAGGCCCCGGTGCCGGCGGGCGGCGCGCGCCCTCTGCCGGGGAGCGCCGCTCATCCCCCGGGCACCGGGAACAGCCCCCGGGAACAGCCCCTGCAGCGCATTTTTCTTACATTTCTCTTCTTCTCTCTTTTCCTCAGTGAGTAAAACTCTGACCGCAAAAGTATCTGTTGCCCTAAGTATGCCAGCCTGTGGGAATTGCTCTCAGTTAGTTTTTATGGCAAATTTTACTGTGAAGTCTTTTACTTTAGCTTGGATCTCTATATTTCCACAGAGTGACTAAAAAGCGCCTGGCAGCCCCCAGTGTGCCATTTTTGATCACCTAATAATAACTTCCATAGCCACTCTAACTTTAGCAAAGGTATATTCTTTTATCAATGAGGTATGCAATTAACACGCTTTATTATTTTTAGGTGGTATTTGGATTTTCACTCTAAGCATTACCCCAGTAGTCCTATGTGCCAGTGTTATTTCTTTGATAATTAAGGTGGTTCCATAAAACATTACACAAAATCAGGGAAGGGCTGGAATCCCTCTTGCTGAAATGATGAAGCTGAGTGAGCTCATACACTGCACTGAGAGCTGGTGGCTGTCAACAACTGTCTTTCATATACTGGCAATCCCAAATGCATGAGAGTAAATGAGTATCTAAGACATTAAATTAAGACTAAATAAGAGAACTATTACCCTTTTTATTAGAAAAAAAACCCCAAAAAACAAAACCCCAAACAAACCCCTCACAACCCAAAACTTGAAATCATCGCCCACGACCGCACCATAACAGTCCTGCCTAGAAGGCAGAACATACAGATCCTTGTCATGGTTTAAACCCAGCCAGCAACTGAACCCCACACAGCTGCTTGGTGTGGGATCAGAGAGAGAGACTCAGAAGGGGAAAAGCTGGAAAACTGATGGGTTGAGACAAAGATAGTTTAGGGAAAGCAAAAGCTGTGCACACAAGCAAAGCAAAACAAGGAATTAATTCACTGCTTCCCATGGGCAGGCAGGTGTTCAGCCATCCCCAGGACAGCATAGACTCATCACATGATATGGTTACTTGGGAAGACAAACACACTACTCCAAACGTCCCCACTTCTTCCTTCTTCCTCCTACTTTATATACTGAGCATAATGCCATATGGTATGGGATATCCCTTTGGTTATTTTGGGTCACCTGTCCTGGCTGTGTCTCCTTCCATTTACAGACAGAATGCACAATAGAAAACTTTTCTTATAATAAAGGAATAAAAATGTCAGATTCAATCCCATGAAACTAACCAGATAAAACTACATCCTGAAATGATGAATCAAATAAATTGTAAGTATTTTATTTTACTTGTAATGCAATGTAAGAAATATTGTTGCCTGGAGCAAGGGATGATGTTACTTCCAGTAATACAGGCAAGATAAGAGGATAGTTACTGATAAAAAAATTATACATCATCTGTGAGAATGCAGCTGAAATGACATCAAATGCAATAATAATGACTCAGTCACACGCAAGGACTATAAAAAGGAATCATATAAGAGCAGAGCTAGGAGATTAATTGTATTCACCACCAAAATCAGATGCAGGGAAACTAAGCAAGGTAAAACTTAAAATCAGAGGGCCCTGAGTTACTATGCTGATCTATGTAGGCATGTGAACATGTCTTCCATTTCTCCTCTAGGCAGAGAGATGTCTGTAATGGGGTAGTATCAGAACATCTTAATCATCTCACTAGATGGACATCAAGTTTTTATCAACAGACACCAATGATAAGTGTATCTACCCTCCTCTAAAAGTAAATTGATACTTTGTGAAACAGTATTAATTATGAAGGTCTTGATTTTTCAACAGTCATTCAGCAAGGAAATACAGTTTGGTAGCTTGAACACATCTGCTCCAAGCACTATGACATGACTGATTTTCTTATAGATTTATACAATGTTTGTAATAAGTGGGCTCTGTGCGAGCCAACCACTGATCTTTGACTTTTGAGATAGAGGCCATCCGTATTTACTCATCACATACACTCTCCAACACTCTGTCCAGCAACTTGACAGCTACATATTAAAAGAAGGTTATCACAGCTGTCAGTTTTGAAGCACAACTGCAGCTCCATATTAAGTTGCCCAGCTATTAAGGTAGTAACATAGAAGTACGATGGGCAGCTTTTATACAGCCTTGCTTGCTTCACATGACTCTGCAGCTGACTATGTCAAATTAAGTACCAAGGACAATTTGATGCAAATAAGAATGAGATCAAACAGCTGCTCTCTAATAAGAACACCTCACACATTAGGCTTCTCAATGACACATCAAAGCCCTGGGAGCAGAACCATTTTTAAAGCTTTATGCAATTTGACCCAGGCACACCTACAAGAAATGAAGCCTGCAGAGAAAAGAAAACATAAGAGATCTAGTTTTTACTGGTACACAGACCTGGAAGTGCTTTTATGAAGAGATAGAATCTGGTCATGTTCGGATGTGTTAGTTCTCCTTTGTAACTTTGACGGTTGTTCCCCACTTACATAAAAGAAGTAAACTGCTGGCGATTGAGCTGCTCCTTTTATACTGACAAGCCTGTCTTCAATGACATTTTCATGCCTCAACAAATGAACCAGAGAAAACTCCAAAGGCCATCCATCATGACAAAAATCTTTTTTTTAATGTTAAAATTACTTCACCTGGTAAGCCAAATATGGGAAAGAGTGTGTCAGGCGCCCAAAGCAAGTCTATAAAAGAGTAAAGATGATTGTATCTGAGATAGCACCACAGCCACCACTGCACTTTTCTCTCTGCCACACCTGGGAAACAACTACCTGGGAGTGTTCTCAATTATTCAAATAGCCACCTGGTAGACAAAGTAGTACCAGAGAACTGACGCAGTTTTTTTGGCTGGCATAGTTTCACTGGATTAAGCATTTTATCAGAAGGCAAGACTTCTCTATCCTTCGCTGTTTACGTATGTGTATACATACATATATATGTGGGAACAGAACAGCTTGAAGCCAAAGAGCTCCCAAACTTTTCACTGACATCTAAAGTTTTGCCTTGAAAGTTTGTCAAACATTAAGAACAGTGATAAAAGGTTTTGAACTAAGAGGTAAATCTGTTACTACAGCTGCTAACAGCTGCACACACACGGCTAAGGAAGAGGAAGCTGTTGAGGAACCCAGTCCCTCCACAAGTTATTGAAAGCATACGTGCTTCATTTCACCACCACACCTGCCCCACCCACGCGGCTTTGTTGCTCGAGAGTGCACACACGGGGCACTACAAGCAACTGGCAAATTATATCCAGCCATTCAGTCTGCTGGGTAATCGCTAAACCCTGGCTAGAGATTACCACCACCATTTGCTCTCTATACGAGACTTGACAACCACTCACTCTTCCGTGCGTCACTGCCAATACAGCCCTGGCAAACAGGAATAACAGCACTGGCTGGTCTCACCAGGGCCAGATTCCAAGTACTGTATAACCCCAGGCTCAGCACTGCTGGCGCACCTTAACCGGGTGCCGCGCATGCACTGCCGCGTTTACCGCGTCACCGCACAGCCATGAAGCAGCACCTCCTGCCTGTGCCCTCACAGGCCGAAGCGGCGGCACTCCCTTTACCTCCTGCCCCGCTAGGGGAGAGCTCAGCCCTTCCGCTATACTGGGGGAGCGGCACAGCCGCAGCTAGTAAACAGCCCTTCTGCCTGACAGACCGCACGGAGGAGCCGTGCTGGCCGACAGAGGAGCGGACACGGAGGGAGGGAGGAAATGCCGGAGCCCAATTGAAAACCTCTCCGGCCGCGGGGGGCGGGAACAAGAGTGAGGGTCAGTCACGGACGGCACGCTCTTCCTCCAATCAGAGAGCCTTCCCCCATTGCGCTCCCCGGATTGGTTACTAGGTGGAAGGCGGGCCTTAGACCGTCTTTCTCCCCAATAGGAAGATAGCGCTGCTTGACAGGCGTTCGGCTCAGCGAATCACTGTCAGCGCGGAGGCCCCAGCCTGTCTGCCTTGCAAAATGGCGGCGACGGCGCCCAATGCGGCTCCTCCTGCGGCGGCCCCGCCGCAGAGCCCGACGGCGGCNCCCCCCGCCGCCCCGGCCCCTCCGCCGCCGGCCGCGCCGCTGTCAGCCGCGCTCTCAGGCCCCTTCCCCGGCGGCCGCGTGGTGCGGCTGCACCCGGTCGTGCTCGCTTCCATCGTGGACAGCTTCGAGCGGCGCAACGAGGGCGCAGCGCGGGTCATCGGGACGCTGCTGGGTAAGAGCCGCCGCCGCGCCCCCGCGGCCTGGGGAAGAGCATCCCCCGGCGCCCCCTAACCCGCTGCTCTCCCTCCCGCAGGGACCGTGGACAAGCACTCGGTGGAGGTCACCAACTGCTTTTCCGTCCCGCACAATGAGTCCGAGGATGAGGTAGGGAGCCAGCCCGGGGGGTGCTCTGGGCGAGCGCGACCCCCGCGCTCCGCTGATGGGGCTGGAGCGTGAGCTGCCCCCGCCCAGGGTTAAACAGCGCTGTAATCGCTGACTCGACCCTGTCCCGTTTCCCAGGTGGCAGTCGATATGGAGTTTGCCAAAAACATGTATGAGCTGCACAAAAAGGTGTCCCCTAGCGAGATCATCTTGGGCTGGTAAGTTCTTCTGCAAGAACACGCAAGCAGTTTTGTTGGTCCTTTAAACTACTTGAAATAAATACATAATTCACCTTGTCATAGATGTAGAAGAAGCACTAAGGGTTATGACAGTAAGATCTTGCAACTCTTTTTCTACAGTTAGGGGTAAACCTCCTGCAATTCATAAAACGAAGGGAGAGTATTGGAGACATAGGGTTTGGTTTTGTTTATGTCTAGCAAGGTATCACAGAGGAGTGATGAGTTAGAAAATGCTTTCATGGCTTTGTTAAAACATACTACCTGTGATACATGGAAGTTAACTGGTTAGAAAGAAGGGAGAACACAAAAGTGTAGTTTCAAGTACTGAAGGCATCAGGAGGAATCACTGATACCTGCTTGAGTGGGTAGTTCTCTGCTGAGAAAAGGTTGAAGTACTTGTATGTGGGTTGCAAAGCAAGATCAGTACATACGGGAACAGAGCGTGTTGGAGTGTATGACTGTGTTTATTAGCCTTTTCATGCCTCTCTGATCCTACAAAATAGTTTTGTTCTGTTCCCGTGGAGCAGACTTCTTTAACAACCAACTACTGGCACAGCAAAGTGCAGTTCTGATGAACAGGACTGTCCCTGTGGATGTGAGACAGTAATTGCAGAGCAGTTAAAGGAGCCAGATGAACGAGTTATACTCCTGCAGAGAGATGTTTGACTTGCGGAAGACAAAGTTGGCCTGAATTTGTACAGAAGTAAAGAGTTGGTCCAGAATACAGTGACAGATAAGTGAATATTGGGTGGCAGTTGTACTGACATTTTTATGGCTGGTACTGCAACACCGGCCCCGTGCGTATTTTGGGCACGGGTTTGCTCAGCCTGTGATCCCTACAATTCTAGGACAGGTAGCCATAAAACTACAGAATCCTTAGTTAAAACACTTGTATTTAATATTCTGCTGCAGCTCAGTGTTTGGAAATCAGTGGTTTATTATACAAACCTGTTATATACCAATATTATGGAAGAGTGGGCACTTGAATGTTGTAAGAATGGCTCCTCAGCATGTGTTCTTTTGAAGGTATGCAACAGGTCACGACATCACGGAACACTCAGTCCTGATCCACGAGTATTACAGCCGGGAAGCGCACAATCCAATCCACCTCACTGTGGACACAAGTCTCCAGAATTCACGCATGAGCATTAAAGCCTATGTCAGGTACTCTGAGAGGCTGCATTTCTACAGGGGAGCTATGAGAATTACTGAGAGACACCCCATCAGGGTAACAAGAACTCTAGCGGACTGGAGTGTCCCATTTTGGACAATATTGTGCAGTAGTTAAAACACAGTGGTGAGCCAGGGCCCGGGCTTATTTCTTATTGGAACGTCTTGACCATTGAATGTAGGTTGAAAGATCTAACCTTTCATAAGCTGGTACCTCACTGGGGTGGGGAATTGTGACTTAATTAGCAGTGTTCTGAACATCTATGGGACATTTCACAGGACTCACACAGCAAGCAGTAACGTCACTAACTTCATCACACTGACTGAATGCTAGACTGTAACCATTGGGTTTAGTTATACAAGTTGGAGGATTAGTGTGGTTAAAACAATTGAAACAGCATCTTCTTGATGAGTCTTTCTTCCCCTTAAAGCCTTCGTTTTTGGCGTGTTGGAGTGATTAAATATTGAGAAATTAAACTCTTCACCTCACTGAATTCTTCCCAGTATTGATTGAAGAGCCCTCCTCCGTAAGGAAAAAAACCCAAGCCTTTGTAGAGAAAGTACTGCTTCTTGACTGTGCATCTTCAAAAAGGGAGTTGTTCCATGACATATTACTTAAAGCATAATGGACTTCCAAGGCTTTGAATACTGGAATTATTAAATGTGTTGAAAGTGCTTTGTACTTGAATTTTGCCATATTTGTTTGTTCCTTCAGTGATTTCTCAAAGTATTGCAGTTCTATGAGCAAGGAACTGTGGCTAATATTATGGTACTTAGCTCTTCATGCATTCATGCTGACAAATGTCAGACCAGCTAGGAATATTCTTGGATGAAATTGGGCAATTAATAGCAGGCCAGAACTGATTTCCTGTCCTCATTTATCCTTAGTCTTAAAATTGCTGTGCAGTTTGAGAATGAGTAACCTACTCATGTTCAAGCTTTAGTGCTAACAGAGATCATTGAGATGAAAATCTATTTCTTCCTCCCTTATATATATCCATGCTGAAAACATTCTGTTCTTTTTTTTTTTTCCTAGTGCCCCAATGGGAGTCCCTGGTAAAACTATGGGCGTGATGTTCACACCCCTAACAGTGAAATATGTTTATTATGATACAGAGCGGATAGGAGGTGAATGCTTCTTTCCTATTTTGGTTATAACCATTGTTGTGACACTGTTCAAATGCTTTTTCTTACCCTGCCAAAATTGCCATTCTGTGAATTCTACTGGGAATTAGACTGTCGTGCTGAAGCTGTCCTAAAAAAATCTTCAGCTGGTTTCTGTGACAGTTTTTTCATTGATCCTCCTTTGGCTTTCAGTGGATCTTATCATGAAGACCTGTTTCAGCCCTAATCGAGTGATTGGCTTGTCCAGCGACTTACAGCAGGTGGGCTCAGCATCAGCCCGGATTCAGGATACCCTGACCATGGTGCTGCAGTATGCTGAGGATGTGTTGGTAAGGCCAGCTTTTTATCAGCCAGAAAATAAGTTTGATGTAAACTTGGGCATCTTGTTTTTCTTTTTATATTTTCTCTTTCTGGGTCATAAACTTACTGAGTTGTACTCATCTGAAAAGTGTGTTTTTATGCTTAGTCTGGCAAAGTGGCTGCTGACAACACTGTCGGGCGTTTCCTGATGGATCTTATTAACCAGGTGCCAAAGATTTCACCAGAGGACTTTGAGACGATGTTGAACAGCAATATCAATGTAAGTTCATAATTTAATTTTTTTCTGTGAATTGGCAGCAATTTTGAAAATTTGTCATACAGGCACATACTTGTCCGTGATCAAAACAATCTTGTCTTTTAATACAAACATTATAGTAGCCCTTTGTTGTCAGGGCTGAAGGTGGATAAAGGAGCTCAACATAATAATATTGCAATCAGCTGCAGATAAAAGAATAAATTTTAAAGTAGTTAGGAATTATGCAAGTAATCTGTAAACCAGCATCAATTCTTCTTTCATTTTGATTAGGCAATATGAATTACAAAACTTAAAAAGTTTGGATTTCAAGAGTAACTGTTGACTTGACAGCTTGTTTTCCTGAACTGAAGTTCCGTCTCCTTACATTACCTTAGTTTTCTCTTTCTACACAAATAAGTTTCTGAATGTGTTGTTCAGCCACAGTCTGCAAGACCAGAACTAATTTTTAATTTTGCCTATACCCTTTGACTTGCCTGGTTAACATACGTGAACTTGGAGTTAAAATTTCACAAGCAGTGTTTCATATTCCAGGAATACCAAAAGCTTCCTGCAAGGGAAGCATTCCTCAGGATAGGACTCTCAGGACTAACAGTATTTCTAGTAGTTGATTTTAAATGCTTTACAGATGTTAAAAATTCATCTCCCTAATAGGCTGCAATCTTTGTTCATATTTCTGATCACTTCTTTTTCCACCTCTTTCAGGACCTACTGATGGTAACCTACTTGGCAAACCTCACACAGTCACAGATTGCTCTCAACGAAAAACTTCTGAGTTTATAAAGAAACTGTTGCCATCCTACACTTAAAGGAGTCCGAAGAATGAGTAGATACACTTTTGTATGGTGTTACAAACTTCCTTGGACTGTAATTTAATTACCTACATGACTTGGTTTACATCTGTATTTCCATTGCCCTGAAAAATGCTTAACATGGTTCAGGAAATGAATGGGAATGGCTGCAGTTCAGTTGAGCCTGATATTTTAAAATGGAGTATGGAATCTTTTGTCTCCTGGGTTAATCTACTTGTATAACAAAATACAGCTTTATTGTAAGAATGTATTTGGAATAAAAGTTCTGTTGCAGTGGCAAGAATGGCTTCTGTCTGGGAGAAACTGTTCTCATTTATTGTGTAATGAATCCACTTTTAAAAGAAAGGGAGGGGGTAATGTGGCATCAGGAAAGAAGTGGATGCAAATCAACTCAAGCTCTGGAGGCTTCTTTGCAAGTTTTTTTTTCCAACTGTTAAAGCACACAAAGTGTAGGGTTTTGTGTTGCATGTAACATGCTTTACCATGAAGGATTACAAAGTGGTCACTGGTTTATTAGTGCTGCTGTGTATATTCCTTCAGCAGGGTACTGACAGAGTATGAGAGAACAAATTCAGTTTATTATATAATTTCTATGCATCTGATTATTTTTTGATCCTTTGGGAAAGGAAGTCAAGATCAAAAGCATTAGCCCCTCATAAAGCGGGGGTCGAGAATTAGAGCCAGCAACTGCGTTTATGGTAAAAGGACTTGAAAGGCATAAATATATATGTGTGCTTACTGGAGTTTCATCTTTGCCAAAGAAGAAAGGGACAGCAAAATGACAACTCATGAAATTTGAGGTCAAAAGTTGGGTATCATCAAATAGGAATTTTATGTTTCATAACATAAAATTATGTAAACAGATACCCCACTTTCTGCCCAAGACATATTTCATGTTAAGTGAGTTCTAGCTGCAACTTTGCATGGTCTCAGCTAATAACATTACCTTTAGAAGGCTGCTCAGCTGAACTGAGGAGGTTTGCCTAATGAAGTAAAAGCATCCCTCTTCTATGACACACTTATTCCCCCCTAACTACTTACGACTGTTTCGGTGAATGAGTTTGAAGTGTTGGAGAAGTATGCAGTGTTCCCCAAAATAATTTTTGTGCTAATTTGTCAGATAAATCCAAGAATAAGACAGGTTACAAATCTGTAGATCCTGTACTGGTTCCGATCTAGAGAGTTCCCCCAGTGACTCAATGCTAAATTCTAATTGCAAGGACAATATATGTGAAAACTGCCGGTATAGCAAAGATCCCCATCTCATTTGAAAATCTTATTTGTGAGCATTAAATTAGGACTCAACGCTTGGGTTTTATTACTCTGAATAAAAATGTTTTGCTTTCCCTTCTCTTCTTTAAACTCTGTTCTTACCTTCAGCCATTTAACATTCTGCAAAGTTTTTTAAAGTAAGTTTTGACAGTGATGGAGGAAAAGAGCAAGCAGCAAAGCTGGGTAAATCGATTACTGCAAAAGAGTTGCAGAGGTGAAAGCATAATATTCTTTCTCTAATCTCTGCAGGAAACTCTTTGCTGTTCCCTGGTAGGAAAGAGAAAATGTAAGAAGATTTTTAACAGTCTGCAAGTTGAATAGCTATGCTGTTCAATAAGCTGGTGTGCACAACATGCAAAGTTCTGAGATGAAAGAATGAATTTGTGATCATTGTGTAATTTGCCAGTCCTTGCAAGTACCTGAAGACTAATGACGATACGTCATAAGGGACTGAGGTTATGGCTTCCTAGCTAAAACAATTCACTTCAAAGCTGCTGTCTGAAGAGATCAAAGTCCCTGGGTTTGGGTGTATGCCAGACAGCACAGTGCCAAATGCTAGGAATTGGAGTAGGAAAAGAGTTTCCCTTTAAAAACTAATCCCATCTATTGTATCCTTGTGAGCGGACCCATGGTGATCCTTACTTTGATTCTGGAATTTTGAATGCCTGATTTCAAATTTCAGTGGCCACTCTTGTGAAGGACAACATTGCAAACACAGATGTAACACATCATTGTGTTTAATTGTAAAGCCTCAGCTGTGTTATTACCTGGAAGGCATTCTTTCTCTGGAGTTGTAAAATGTAGACAGGGATTACTAAAGGTATTCTCTTAGATTTTTTTCCAGTCTACAGGAACCTATCTAAAAACTTGAAGTTCAATAGAAAATCAGGTGGGAAAAGCTTCAGAGGCAAGAAACATCAAGGATTTTGAGCTTTAACTTGCTATTGATTTATAAACTGCATGGATTTATTACAGACTTTTCTCCTTTTTTTTGTTTGATAGTTTAGGATGTGTTGCTCCAAGTAACTTTGACAAAGTTAGCTTTAAAAAGCTGAGATAGATAATTCTCTGCATATGCTTCTGTATATTATATTTAGTCACATTAGTGATCTCACTAATAAAAGCTTTTCTATCTTTTAGCATGTTCATTTTCTTCAGTGGCTTCTCTGAATGAGTGCAACATTGCTGGACATTACATGTTTATTTGTGGCAATCAGTTGAACTGATCTTGGGTTTTTATCTCTCTATGAAGTTCTCCTTGAACATTTCTTTTCCTTAATATACGTAACAATATTCAGAACACAGTACAATATTACAATTGATTCTCTTGTTCCCTTTTGGTAGAAGTTGGAGGACTGTATAAAATCAGTCCACCTTGTTGCCTTGGGCCCTTCTCAGACATGTAATCCCAGTCAGCTTCAACAAAGGAACAGAGTTTCAGCAAAGCACCTCTGGGCAGTACAGAGGCAATGAAACCTTATGTTTTTTTCAGGGAGCACGGTGACTTCTGACAACCTGCAGTTTAATCAGCACACAGATATTATGCTTTGCTCTGATATCTTCCTAGCATAGTAAGGCTGTGCTGGTTACATCTGTCAGAGTGCATGCAAAACATGCAAGCACATGAAAGCACCCTGTGTTACTTTTCAAAATCAATACTTGCAAGAGAACTATCTTTAACAGAAATGCCTTCGTAAAATTTCAGGAGGAGCTGGTAATGCTCCAGTATTTCTTAACTCAGCAGTATAAAGTTCTGTATTGCTGGGAATAACAAACTTTGTTATCTGCAATTTGAAACTTAAAAAAATCTTTTGTTCCAGAATTGTAATTTCATTTGGTGGTTATTTCCATATACTGGGATGAAGGTCACTAAGTTTGCTTTGTTAGTTGAGTCACTTAAGTTTCTTGGCAGAACACTTAAGTCTGGTGCAAAGAGGAAGTGGTGTTTTGGGGTGTGATTTTTGTGAATGTGTGGACATATGCCACATACACCTGAAATGCATGGCTTTAATCCTAAGGATTAAATGGTTGATGGTGAAAAATGTTAGACACATTACTCTTTTAGAGCAGTTAAGCAGAACAACCTGCTGTTCTCTTCCTGTGCTTTGAGGAAGGATGAAGTTTCTATTTCCAAACAACAGAACTAGAAACCCACTGACAACTCAGTTGTAAAGACTGTGTGAAATCCTGAGGTTTGGACCACAGCGGGTGGAGCATTAACATGACTCACTGGGCACTGACTCTCCCTTGAGCAACTAACCAAACACACAGCTCCTCCTGAAGTGAGCTGAAAGTGAGCTCCCTGCACACATGGAGGGTTAACTCAGCAGCCAAATGGGGCTATGTGCATTTTAATGACTGCAGTCACAAGGCAGTCTAACAGGAAAAGTATTTTTAGTACATAATGTAGACTTGGACCACTTCAGTATCCTGTTGGTTTGTTATACTTTGACCTGTGGTTCAAAGCTGACCAGAACTTCTTTCTTTCAACAAACTGAAGGAAAGCTTTTTGTTTTTAATTTAAATGTATAGGCTGGAATAGAACACCAAAGTAATGCTTCTTATTATTTAAGTGGGGAATAATGTTCCAATCAGGATACATAGGAGAAGCAGCAATGCTTTAGTGATCTATGTTACCAACAATACATTCCTCTGGAAAAAAAAAATACTGTTTCAGCTCTATTGATAGCACTCAGTTAGCACTGCTATGTAGTGGAGCCAAGTCACTCCAGACGAGAATTCTCTCCAGTATCATGTCTTAGGAGCAGATGCAAGAATATTACAAAGGAGAAGAACAAGAGTTTGTTTCCTAAATTCACTAAACTTGAATTTTCTTATAGTGAGAAGTTGCCTTGACTGTGCATGGGGTTTTAGAAGGTTTCCTAAATGTGCAGGCTCTAGCTATACCAACAAGCCAAAGGATTTCCATTAAATATAGGGAGTGAAATTAGATGACCACAATGGTTCTATTTCATGCTTTAAAAAAGTAATTCCAAATATTCTTGCTGACACTAATATTCAGTAACAGATTCCTCAGACACTTGTCAGTCAGTTGTTTAAATATTTTGTCTTCTTCCTTTCACGCTTTGTTTTTAAAACAAATTGTTCTTTTTCTGAATAGCTCAAACCCAAATGGTCCACTAAATGGAGAAGAGATAAAGAATGGCGTAGGTTATAAATGTAATCAGTTCCCATGGAAACAGGGATTTAAATATATACCTCTCCTGAAAGAAATGTGCCTAACAGAGGTAATATAAAGTAGACATATACTTGGAGTGTCAGCTGAAGAATGCTGTGAGGATTAAATTCTTAAAGCCACTCCTGCTGTGTTCCGGGCAAACAATAGAGAACAAGCCCAGTTTTGCTAGACAGGTAATTTATCAGATTCTTTATGTGGCTTTAGGTGCTCTTCATTTGAAGCAAGCGAGCATAGTAAATTATTACCCACCTATTTTCTGCTGCCTGCACTTCATGCTGTTTTACAGATAAATGGAACAGTGGCTGTTGTTTCATCTAGAGCTGAAGTGCTGCACGAGATTACAGGAAAAAAACCCTATTTGATTTGAATGGTCTCTGAACTGCTAATGTGTTTATCATAAAAAAAGATATTTTGAATGACCTCAAGTAACAGGTGCATAATATCATAGGTGGATCCTTCTTAAATTGTATCTGGCTGGTCAAAATGTCTTATGAATAAACCATCAGGTAATGTATATGTAATATCTATTCAGAGTATACTATGAATAAACATTACAATAGACAGAAACAAAACACTACACTCCCCTAATTACATACAAATAACTGTAATTAAGATTTCTTTCTATAAAACTGTATGTGGTAGTCAGGACAATCATACCTTCAGTCCTCTTGGGACCTAGAACCTGATCTTGAGTAACTACATCAAAAGGAGCAACTCCTCCAGCTCCATCCACTTATGTCTTTTATATTCTTTGCTTGTTACACGCAGCTCTGATGGCCTAGATGACTTGACTGGCTCCCTGACAGCTACTAAGTGATGATGTTGATCTAAAGACTTAAGTGTTACTGGATTACAGACTCGATTTAGAGGGCTGAACTCCACTGCAGTGATGCTACAGTAAAGCTGTAGTGTGGACATCTCCCTCCTTTCCTAGCAGGTGGCACAGGACTCCCAGGCGCTTCCCGTGTGAACGCTTGCCTGACACAGCTCCACTGGCGCCTGGGACTTTGTGACACTTATGCCTGTGAACTTACCTCTCATCCGTCCTGCGGGAGAACTGGGCACACCGCAGCTTTCCTCCAGCGAGACGGGACGAGCCTGCACACGCAGCAAACAGCCGC
>VYXB01002818.1:1109579-1166422 GCA_013397135.1 Pachyramphus minor | reverse complement strand
GGGGCCGGGGGGACGTGTCCGTGTTTACCTGCTGAGCGCCTGCACAACACTCCGCTGATGTGTCACCGTCAGAGCTACATCTGACCCCTCCGCAAGAGATCCCCTCCTCAGATTTCCGTTTCAACCCGCAGAGAACGGGCGGGCGCTCTTGGCCGGCGCCGCAGCCGACTCACCCTCGGACTCCCGGCTTAACCCGCCCTGTGCCCGTCCGAAGACAGCGGGGGAAACCGCAATCTGACGGGAAAATCTGTTGTTGCTTTGGTTATAAAAGTAGTTACGTCAGAGCCTCTGTCCTGCATGAGGGCACTTGCTCCAAATTTAAAGTCCATTTAAGCAGCTGTCAGTAATAAATACTGTACAGGTACTGGTTTAAGGTGTTTCTTAGGGAAATAAATTGCCATTAGCAGTGGTTATGATTAAAGTGTAGATTTGAAAATACACCTTATGTTGGTTTTTCCTTTTATTTCTTTGGAAGTCATGATCCAAGTGCATCAGAGTGAGATGGAGTAGCAGTGCTACTCGGCAAGTTGTTTTTGGCTCTTCTGTGAACAATTCTATGCAAAGTTTTAAGGTTTTTCCCATTAAGTCTCAGATGTTTAGTTCTGTGTCCACCTACTGTCTTAATGGTCCAGTGTAGTAAGAATTCTGCTTTCAAATTCATTTGGGAAATGTGAATAATGATTTGCTGTATTGCATTCATTTTTATATGTGCCATGTCCTCTGATTTGTGCATCTAAGGTCCACACTGTTTAGAAACACACCATGAGTAACCCCCCCGATCAGGGAATCTGTCTGGTTAGCATTAACATGATTTTTTTCCATGCCATTAAATGTTTCATAACCTGGCTAATGGTCTTGAATCTCCCTGCCCAACTGGTTGGCAATATGGGGGATGATCTCTGCCCTTTTCCCCAAGTCCCTCTGTTAAAAATGAGACTAAAATAAACAGTTAGTGGCAAGAAACAAATTTGCTACACAAATGAAGTAATGTAGGATTAAAAATAAAGTAATAGGATTACACCTATTCCTGTCAAATTACCATTTTCCATGGGACAGATAGAGTCCTGCTTTCTCTCAGGAACTACCCTTGAAAGCAGAGGAGTGCAGGGTGATCAGAGACAAGTGCTTGCTGCAGTGCAGGACTGGGGTGCACCCTGCTTCCATCCTGGCAAAGGGCTCAGCTCCCTCCTGCTGGCACCTCAGATTGTATCCTGTATTTCAGAGTTCTTTCTGGAGGTTCAAGCCTCTTACCATGCTTCAATGTCTATCTGACCCTAAATAAGTGTGGTAGTTTATTACAGAGCTGAAGATGCTTCCCTTCTGAATTCTGATACCTATGGTCAGATGTATATAAGAAAAGATCTGTGGGTTAACAGCTGACAAGTACAAGCAATTCTAAACGTACTGAACACATTATTCAAGTGATTTAACAGGTAATTAGCAAGAAAATACCTACTACAAACTCATATATAGTGCCTTCACAGTGAAAATACCTTTCCTCTTTTTCTCCCAGAATGTCATACCCAGGTTATCCCCCTTCTGATGGCTACCCTGCTTTCCCTGGTTATCCTGTAAGTACGGCTTCTTGAATGTGTTTCATTCCTAATGTATTTATAGTCTGTGAATACCCCTTCTTACTGTGCACTGTGTGAGTGTAAATACTAGCTGTCAGTTCATATACAATCTTCTCTAGACATTATGGTCTTTGTTTTCATCTGTGTACCCCTGAGGATGACTTCATAGCTGTCTCATAAAAATTCCAAGAAGGAAGTTTTTTTTGGTTGGTTTTTTTTTTTTTTTTTTAAATTATGCCTGTTCAAGAAAGGTTTTTGATTATTTGATCTTGTTTTGTTTTACCTTTTTCTGGTGAGTTTTTTTTTACTATAGCTAACTATCTCAGCAATTTTTTTTTTTTTTAAGTTTCTTCTATAAATACGAGGGTCTTTACCTACAGGGTCAGAGGTGATCCCTGAACCAGTCTCTACCAAATACTTGCTTATCCGTATCCCAGGATTTACAGAGATGCTGAACAAACTTCAGTGGTCACAGCCCCCAGGAAGAGCTTGGAATGGTTTACTCAAGCAGCCCAGCTTTCATATGACACCAAGTAAATATTTTTGTGAGGATAGAGGACACTGTATCTTTACTTAGACCTCCTATCGTTCAGCCACAGGAGTGTTTCAGCTCACAAATGAGTGGCCTAAAAATTTAAATGAAACTTAATGGAAGGCTGAAATGTATCAGGTGTGGCTGATACTGCAGTGTTTCTGATATGCCTGCATCATTTTTCAAAGCTAGATCCATCTATGTGCTTTTATGGCACTGATCATGGCACTCATGGCACTTCCATGTGTGTGATTGTTCCATGTAATTGTGTGAATATTACTTGTGTTTTATGTAGTATAGAACTAGATTTAAGCATGGAGCTCAGCCCGGATGCCACTAAAATACTGAAAAGCTATAAATACATGCAATATATAAATATATGCATAGAAATACATGCAATAAATTCTGTGATGGTTTTGCTTTACAATTTACCCTTATTCCCTCTGAAACACTAAAGTCAGTCAAACTAAAAAGACAAACATGTTAAAAACAAGACTTTATCAACTCCAGAATTTCTCTTCTCCACTCAATGTTCTGCTCAACCCTCATGATTGTAGCTGTAGTTTATTTTTAACTACATCTGAAAATATTTTTTCCCTTAGTTAGTGTCTAAAACATAACCAATTTCAATGGATTAATTTAAAAGACCTTTTAGATTTGGTATCAACAATTCTAGATTTCCTAGTCTCATTGGTGATGCCCAAAGTGATAGTCAGTTAAAAAAACATACGTGAAATTTTCTTCGGCAGTACTGATAGTTAACTGAGCAGGGCTTTTGAGGATCCTAATTTTGGAATTGTGAATCTAAATTCCATTAAAATCTTTTGCCTGGCATAGAAATGTCAGAGTGTACCTCTGGGGAAAAGAATATTATATAGCCTGGACACAGTAATTGAGGGGTAGAAATCTTCAGGCAACCAAATCCAAGGAGAACATTTGAGCTAGGCTTTACTGTCTACACTTTACTTCTGTTTTCTGAGGTCAAGAATGAATGTGTCCTGTATGTAATGTGTGACACATATTTCTAAAAGAAGTAAAAATGATTCCCAGCAAGTGAATAATAAGTCCATACATTATGCTCCATTATGAAGCTGATTTTAAATACATGATTTCTAAGATCAGTTATATGACATTTACCTTACAGGGTTTTCCTTAGAGATCCAGGTCATTCAAGTAAATATTTCTAACGTATGTTAATGCTAATAGCAGCCTTTGTGGTATGGCTGATAAATCATATATGTAGCAAAACAAAGGCATATAGCTATTTGATTTGTTCTTTTTATTTAAAACATGTAATAGGTGTTCAGTCTTGAGTAACTGGTCCAGATTTAGTCATTGAATGTCTATGCTTTATAATCTGGATTCCAAAGGAAAACCTCAACACCTCTTTTAAGTTCTCACCCTTTAACATTTGAAAACACTGTTTGTGTGTGTCCCCAAGGTTCTAAGCTCTTAAAGGTCCTGTAACAGGAGGTGAGCTCCTAATGATTCACAGAGAGGAAGCCAAGCTAAGCTTACCTGTTCCTTATGTGGGATAGAAGGAGCAGTTTTCCAGTATTAACTGACAACTGACAAGTCAAATGTGGCTCAGCACTGTCTGTCCCAGGGAGGAAGGCTTTTCACTATGAGAGTAGTCAAACACTGGAACAGGGGCCACAAGAGTCTGTGAGTTTGCTGTTCCTTGGAGATACTGAAAACTTGACAGTCAGGCCTTGCCTGACCTCATCCAACTCCAGAGCTGGCTTTGAAGGTGGATGGAATCACAGGCCATCCAGAGGTGCCTTCTACCCTGCAGCACTCTCTAATTCTGTGTAAACATGGGACATGCATCAGAAAACCCAACGGGGAGGACCCCATCCAAGCTTCAGGAATTCTGCTGCTGCTTCAAGTGCTGAATCTCATTAAACAATTTGTATTGTTATTATACAATTGGACAGTTTGGCAGCTTGGGAGTTTTTACTCTCAAGGTCCTATTAACAGGCATACAGACATCCCATTTTTGTGTTTCAGCCGACAGGACAAGAGTCTGTCTATCCGCCAGCTGGTCAGTACACCTACCCTGCTGTTCCTGGAGGATACCCTCCGGCAGGAGGAGGGACCTATCCTGCAGCACCACCCAACGCTGGGTTTCCAGGGGCAGGATATCCTGCCCCGGGGGGCTACCCTGGAGCTCCCCAGGCTGGAGGAATGCCACCTTACCCTGGAGGTAGGATCCTTTGTTAGAGTACCACTTAGGATTTGCAGCGTAACCATTCCCTGTGCCTGTTAGAAATAGTAAATAAAAGCAGCTTTGTTCAGTGATCAGTTCAGACAGCAGCAGGCAGGCAGCCAGACTGCCATCTAGCAGTAAATACCTGCATGCTGATGGCAGGGCCTTGGGTCAGGGGCTCTGGGTGACTGCACAGACATGGAGAAATTAGCCTCTTGTGTACCTCTGCTCATGTGTCAGAAGGCAAGTACAAAACACTAAGCATGCTTACTGTGTCTGTTCCCCTGGCTCCCACAGCTGCTGGGTTTGGTGTGCCTCCTGCTGGCCCTGGCTTTGGTGGTTATCCACAGCCTCCTGCCCAGAACTATGCTGGAGGTGGACCAGCACAAATTCCAGGTATGTCATATATAGGAAACTTCGAGCATCCAAGGTTAAACCAAGAGATCCCAGGATAGGTAGTAAAAAATTAGGCCCTTACCTTTGGTACTTGTAGCTGTTGAGGTCTGTGTGCTGTTTACGTGCTGCCCCCTTTCTTGACAAAGGAACTGAAGGGCTGATATCAACCAGCTCTGCAGGTGCTACATGCAAGCAAAAGGGACGGCTGTCCCTGATTAGTGGTCATGATGTAGTGGTTTAGGTGCTTGTCCTTCTTCAAACTGCAAGTATCTGGTAAGAACTGTGAAATCTAGAGTGCACATGCAATGAGTAGATAGCTCTTAATCCGAATTACATTTTTCAGATCTGTGTTCACAGTGATCCCTGGCACACTGGGGAAGGAGGAAGAGAGAATGCACACAGCTGCTTAAAAGCAGTGCACTGTATGTAATGCTTTGAGTGGTCAGTTACCATAGGGATGATTTTTGTCCTGGAATGTGTCAGCTGTGTTTTTAAGAAATTCAGAGCAGCAAAATCTTTTTGTTTAATGATTGCTTTGTTAGCTCTAGTACTAAAATGGAAAGAAATGTGCATACATGTTATGAATAAAATTCCAGTACAAAAAAATTTTTGCAGCTTTTGTATTCACAGTGCTTTTGTTCACAAAATGAGATTCTTTCAATTCTTTTTGTGTCAATGAATTCTTAATATTTATTGTTTACATGCTAGACATTTTCAGGTGTATAATATGGCTTTTAAAGAAAGCACGGGACACACATTCCTCATTTGTGTGGGCTGTCTTGGCTTCTGTCAAAAATAGTAGGATTTAATAAGGAGAGATTCTTCCAGTTCCCACAGCACCAGTAAATTCAGTGTTTTTAGAATTACTTTGCTAGTGTATATATGAAAATGCACGTGTGATTGCTTCTTCCCATTATTCCCAAGGGCAGAAAGTTCAGTTACTGATCATGACAGTTTATCATTACTTAGGAAACAAGTTGGTGCAGTGGTAGGTCTGGCTTTATACTCAGATTAGATAGCATTTCCATAGTAAGAGAAGACCTAATTAATGTCTACTATCTTGTTCTTTATTTTCAGTAGGATTTCCTGGTGGACAAGCACCATCCCCCATGCCTGGTCTGGTATGTGCTGTATTCTCTTCTATAACCAATCTTATGTGGCACCTGTAGTTTTAATGTTTTTATAGCTGGTTTCCCACAGTTTACAGTGTGTTCTGCATCAGGAGTTTCCTTCTACCCTCAGAGTACAAACTGAACAAGATCATACCCTGGATCTGTGTACTCTCACTCATCAAAATCTTCATCCATACAACAGGGTACAAGCAAGGCTTTGGTACTAGTGGGCCAAAGTTCTTCAACACAACCAAATGTCATCCTGATTCTGAGTTAGAGGAAGAAATGGAGAACTAATGGACAACTCCTTCGGAAGTACTGATTCCAAAGTTGTGGTTTGAATTTGAATTTATATTGTGCAGGATATCTAGTTACACGTGACTCTTATTCTCAGCCTGCAGCAATTGTTCAGGGTACCCAGGGCACAATTCAAGCTGCTCCAAACTTTGATGCAGGAAGGGATGCAGAGATTCTACGCAAAGCTATGAAGGGTTTTGGTAAGTAAGCAATAGGAGCTTTAATTGCTATTGAGCTAAATTCTTACTGCCATTTTGTTCTTTTCTTCAATTTTTATTTAACTATACTTTTCCCCCCCAGCCTTATCAAACTTATCACACTTTCAAAATGGCTTGGGCTATTTAGTGGATGCAGTTACACAGAAAAATTAGTGGGTGTAAATGGTAATCACTTATTATGTAACTATGCCCAAATGTAACAGGATAAAATGCACAGAGGGACTATTTTGCATTCTTACCTGGCATTGCCCTTCTGTTTCCAAGGAACTGATGAGCAGGCCATCATAGATGTTGTTGCTAACCGTTCCAATGATCAAAGGCAAAAAATCAAGGCAGCTTTCAAGACAATGTATGGCAAGGTATGTTCACTAGTTCTTCAAATTGGTAAACAAAACCAAACTTTCAGCTGCTGCTTTAACTGCCTGGTTGCATTTTGGTCCTGAGGAGTGATTTATGCATTTTTAACATGCACTTCTTTTGGTCATACTCCTTGTGTATTGGGGAACATCTGGCATTTGGCATAATGTTCTCCTGATACCTGACAGAAGCAAGAGTGGGAAAAAGGTTGGAGGCTGTCTCTGTCCCTGACCACACAAGAAGCTTCTATGCTTCTCTAATGTTTGATAAAAAATAATCATGCTTAAACTGCCTCTGTATTAGTATCTGAAACTACTTATTTTTTTTATGCACACACACAAGCACTGAAATCTGTTCTTTCCTAAGAAACAGAGGATTGGATAGTCAATGAAAGTCCAGGTTAATTTAATTTCCTCCCTCTGTCCAAAACTCTGACAGCTCAGCTCTTCTCCGTTATCTCCTCACTAATTAAGACCTAGTCAGGTCCTGAAAAATGCCACAACTATAAAATTTCACTTTAAGTTGCAAAAATGACAAAGTTCATAAGAAATAAAACAAAGCTTTACAGGAAAAACAGCACAAAGGAAGAAATCAGTCATAAAAGTAAGTTCTAGTTTGATCTTTTTTTAGTATATAAGCTATCTGCTTAACACTCTCCAAGGCCCTTTTTTTGTTTATAATTTAACAGGATTTAATTAAAGATCTGAAATCTGAGTTAAGTGGCAATGTGGAAGAATTGATTTTAGCACTCTTCATGCCTAGTACCTACTATGATGCCTGGAGTTTACGTCATGCAATGAAGGTATGGTATTCCTGTGAAGGAAATAGTTTTAAACTATTGTAAAATACTTATCTAAGAATACCTGGTCCCAGCATTGTTGAAAAATCCTTTAGTGCAAAACAAATCTTGGGATTACAGAGCTTAAAATTCGTTTCTGCTGCATCCCTGAGTTCCAGACAATTTCTGACAATTAGCCAGTTCAGGGCAGCTGTCCCTCCAGTAGAGCAAGAAATGCTGGAGGACAGAACCTTATTCTCTGCCACTTGGACATAATTTTTGCTGGAGCCTAGAAAGGGCCAAGGTGCTATTAAAACAATAACCTCTGTTTAGAGTGAAGGTACATACCTCTCCTGACTAGGAGCAAACCATTGTTACTGAAAGGTGGGTTTGGATTATCCTTTTTCTTTTTTTTTGAAAAGACAATGAAAAACTAATTTCTTACGGTCAGGTGATGCATGTATCTGTTCCAGTATTAAGACAGAATTAGAGATTAGGTGAGCTACTTGGTTCACACTGGATGTACCAGTTTACCAGAATTTCTTGCTAATGTATAGTTTTGGGGTGTGTTTTTGAACTGGTACACAATGGCATGTTTGAAGAATCTTCATTCCATTTCAAGTATAGAGAAGACTTGGTGCTTTCACACTGCAAAGATACTGTTCTTAAAGTATAGATTGTATTAAGTTTTGAAATAACAGATGCCTGCCTTATTTCACAGTTGAAGAAAACTGCATAGGTAGTGTTCTGTCGTTACGCCTTTGTTTTCTCCTCCTACAGGGAGCAGGCACTCAGGAGAGTGTGTTGATTGAGATCCTTTGCACAAGGACAAACCAGGAAATTCGAGAAATAGTGAACTGCTATAAATCAGAATTTGGAAGGGACATCGAACAAGACATCAGAGCAGACACTTCAGGACACTTTGAGCGATTGCTTATATCTATGTGCCAAGTGAGCTTTAATTTTTCTTTTTCTTTTTTTTTTAGTAAGACAACAGTGTACAGTCTGATGTGTGTAGTCATAATCACTCCATAAATAGCCTGTGAATGCTTAGCAAGAGCCAGGTTTTTAAGAAATTAGCCCTGGGTCATTAATTTATTCCCTAAGATATGATACTTCAATCCCTCCTCAAGAGATACATCCTATCTACAAATCTATGATGAATTGTGTGACCTAATTTAGCACTCTAGATTAATTTGTTAATTAATTAATTAATACATATATGTAAATACTGTGCAGATGCAACCAAGTGGTTTTCTAAATTAGTGGTCCACACTGCTGTTAAAGCAAGATGCTTTTTATTTTTTGCATACATTAACAAAATAATTGTGTGAATCTAATTGGATAATCTTTATGGTATGTAGAATGCCTGTGAGAATCCCTGTGAACGAGGTAAGAGGTGCCACAGGGCAAAACTTACCTCCCAAGTTACACCCACAGCCTTCCTTCCCTTCCCACCGCAAGAATTAGGGAGGTGCTGCTATTGAACTCAGGTGAGCACTGGAGCTTGCTTATCCCATATAATTTACTAGGGCTCATTTTGTGTTGAAGAATAGGAACTTGTGGTTATCCATATTTAGGAAGAAATACGTAGCTAGTGCAACTTTCCACAGCTCTCTGATCAATATGACTATTCCTGTTAGAATTACTATGACACTTCTCTACCTCATTGGCCTCTACCTTTGTGAGAGTTTAACTATGCACTAGGTATTTGGATTTAAAAGTCAAAATCCACAAGAAAGCAAACCTGGAGAAGCTCATGCTGCTAATTTTTATTTTGATAAATCCAGCAGTTTACAGTAACTGACAACCACATAAAGAGTACATTAACCACTATAGATACAACAGTATTTGAGAGCATGTATTCAGCCTACTCAGCCAGTATATTTAGCAGTATCCATCCATGCACTGGGCAGCAAAAAACCAAAACAACCACCAAAGCATGTAAAATGTCATGTAAGCCCTATTGACATAACTGCAGTAAGTGCTTTCTGGAGACACTTGAAATAAGCAACTTCTAAATAGAGTAGGAGACCTAAGAGATTTCAGGTGTGCATATTCAGTAAGATAATTCATTAGTTTGTTTGGGCAGAGTCTTTGCAACTTGAAGCCTAGAAACAAACAAATCAAGAGAAAGCTTACATTATTAAATAAAATAGAGAATTAAGTACAGTATTTAATTAGAACTGTGAGATGTAGAGGTCATGTTATCTGAGTCAGTGTATCTACAGTTTAAAGCATGCCCTACAGATACGGTTCTGGGCCACTTTTGTACTTGTTTCCTATAAGGAGTATTAAACTAATATTAAACCAAAGGGAAGTTTTAAAGAAACTGCTATTTCTCTTTCTGCTTCAAGCCTGGAAGATACATGCTTGGGGTCTAAACAGTTAAAGCATAGCCTTCTTGGGAAATTTCATTTTAAATATGTTGTCTTTAAGGGTAATCGGGATGAGAATCAAACTGTGGATTATCAGAAAGCTCAAGAAGATGCGCAGCGTCTGTACCAAGCAGGTGAAGGGAAACTTGGGACTGATGAATCTTGCTTTAATATGGTTCTGGCAAGCAGAAGTTTTCCCCAGCTGAAAGCAACAGTTGAGGCATACTCCAGGGTAGGAGTTCTTTACTGATTTCAAATAAGCTTGGTCAATGTATTTTAAACTAGGGTTCCAGTTGTTACTGCGTTTCATCATTCACATATTAATCTCATTTATTTGTAGATTGCTAATCGTGATTTATTAAGCAGCATTGACCGAGAGTTTTCTGGGAATGTGGAACGTGGTTTGAAAACTATTGGTAAGTGATATGGTTTTCCCTTCCCTTATCCTTTAAGAATTAAACCTTCTAAATGTAACCAAAGAAGAATCCAATTCAACACTGGCCATATGGCAAATGATCACACCAGCTGAGACTCTGCTATCACAAAAGTAACTTCAATTATTCAAATTATTCATTTTACACTTAATTGAACAAGTCAGTTTGAAATAAGAAAGTACTTGTTACTTCTCTGGAGGGCATGCAACTGCCCGGAACCAGGGGTCACCGGTTAGTGCTTGTAGCTGTGTATTTCAGAGTTCTGCACAATGTAACAGTGCCCAGTGTAACAGAGCCGTGACTCTGGGTATGGGCACCTCAGCATAGACAGCTGAGCCACCCACACAGATGACCTCAGAACCAACATGAACCTACTTAAGACATAGTTCCCTTTCTACTCCTCTTCCCAACCACCATCTACTTGCAAAAAGCTCAGCTATTGCTAAGGAAAACCTGAGCAAAATAGACCTGTTTCGAATTTACTTTTTTGTGCTGACTTGTTATAGTAAAGCAGTTCAACGCAATTCAGCACAATTAACTGATAGTGAGAATCAGTATTATTTAGTGGTAAATTTGAAGATAGCAGACCTATCAGTGCTTCCCAAAACAACAGCATTTCTGTAACTGTAATGGATAAGCAAAAACTTCCCAGAGAATATTCTACTCAAGAGTTCAATGGTAAAAGTACAGGCTTGAGAAAGAATAATGGCTTGTCTCTGAGTGTGAATAATCTAACTGAAACAAGATCCATTCTATAACTACTAAAGTGAAAACCTTCTACAGTTGTACTTTTTTTACTGGACTCTAGCAGTGGAAAACGAACAAAATACTTTAGGTCCCAGTACCAGCTATCCAAGGAGCAGAACTGTTTTTGAATTACCTATTCGACAATTAACATTTCAGACAGCTTTGAAAAGCACTTCCAGAGAAGTTAACTGCTAGTAAGTTTTTGTGTGAAGGAATAACTCATTTGGTAATTTGAAAATAAGCTTAGCCCTATAAACAGGTCCTGAAATGTACAGTGACTGGATCTTCACCCAGACCTACTTCTAGATGTCTACAGCAAAAATCCCCAGTTGATCCTGCCAGGTATCACTACACAGGATACAACACTGGAACTAATCCTAAAAATATACTTTGTTGCAGTGCAATGTGCTTTAAATCGCCCAGCCTTTTTTGCAGAAAGACTTTATCATTCTATGAGAGGAGCCGGCACAGATGATTCTACCCTCATCAGAATTGTGGTCACTCGCAGTGAGGTAAGGAACTTTCTCCTGTGTACAAGTCACTTGGAGATGAAAGCCACCTACCCACAACAGCTTGTCACTTAGTCCACCTTTCACAGCTGTGAAATCATGTACTGCAATGAAGCTTTTACAGGGCTCACATTTAGATGAATCTGAATTAGTTTTAAAGCCAGCTTTCATGCAGTAATTTAATTAACTCTGGCTAGATAGTAGTAACTGCTTGTTTTCCTTCTTAACTACGGTTGCCTGTCCATGTAGCAAGTGAGCACCTCCAGGTCAGAGGTTCAGCTGTTCAGTTAGGACAGTGCTAACAAAGCATGGAACAACTGCTGGACTCTGCTTTGGGAGCTGCTCCTCTGTCCTTGGAGGGACCAGCTGGCTTGTACACTGCACGGGGTTAATCAGTCGCACATCTCACCCTTGGCACTGTTCTCTAGTCCACAAGGGAGGAGATCCAGGGTGACTGTCTAGGATTTAAATCATACACTGTGGTTGAGTTTTCTACTTATTTTTTTGTCTTTGCATAGATTGACCTTGTGCAAATTAAACAGATGTTCACACAGATGTATCAGAAGACTTTGGCTACAATGATAGCAAGTGATACAAGTGGTGATTACCGGCGGTTGCTGCTGTCAATTGTTGGGCAGTAGAAGAGGATTATCTGGTTTTTTGGTGTTTTTTTTTTTTTGAAACAAACTGAAGGACATGAAACATGCTTTATGTAGACACTAACTATCCTTGTAAATGACTACTTGTAAACTTTGCATAATCAAATATGCCTTCTTGATGATTCAATAATCTTGCTGCCCTTACAATGCCTTAATTTACAGCACATAATATTCTTTACTGTATAATAAAAGATATATCTTGTCTGTTAGCCCCTAAGCCTTAGTCTTTTTGACCCAGACAAAACCGCCTCCCACCTACTGGACTCTTGCATGAGTAAGCTATGTCAGCCAAATGAATCTCCAGCACTCAAGAAGTTCCCTGAAATACCTAAACTTAACTGCTGAGCTTACTGTGGATAACAAAAAAAGCCTGAGGCTGTGATGTGAAGCGTTTTACACCCCCCATCCCTTTTAATGTCTTTCCATCATAATGTTGAAAATCATGCAAATGCTCAGTTTGAGTCACAATACACTGACAGTTTAGGGACCTTGGCAAAATCTAACTATACTCCCCTATTAAATTTCTTACATTAGTGGTTAGTTACCATTATGCTTAAGGCAACAATGTAAAGGAGAAATCATCTCAGATCTGATTTTGAAGTCTTTTGAAGTCCTTGTAAACGAGTGGGTTATACTGCAAATGGCTGAGCAGTGAAAAAGCCTGTAGCTAAATGCTACCACGTGAAATCCAGACTGAAGGCAGTTGTGACCTAGATAATATAAATGACTATGTGGATGTTTTCAAAGGGTTTAACGAGAACAACTTTGAACAGCCTATTTGGATTTTTGTAGAAAGCCACAGTGAATCTGTCTCCAGACATAAATTTAACAGAAGCTTCAAGTCCAGCAGCTAGCATTTCTAAGCAATGCTTTAACAAATAACAATTGTATTATAGGACACTTCACACAAACAGCAAAATCCTGTTTCTAGTATCTCCCAGACAAAAATCACTAGGGCTGGTGGAGCTGGTTCCAGTATGGCAAACCTGCCGCTCTGCGCATGTACACAGAGGTTTTTGCAAACCAACAACAGCTTATCAGGTGTACATACAAAAAAGGCTTAGGTATTTCACATACACCAGTGGTCTGCAACCTAAATCTGACTTCAGACTTTTTCTGATACTAAACTGAGAAATTCTGTTCAGCGTAAAATTAATTATTTCAAATATGAAATAGATAAAAGTTGATTTGGAGAGATTAAAAGACATTCTGTTCTGCACTACTTTGTCATCCTTTGTGCAAGTATTCAGTTAGATAGATACACATGTGTATTTATATAATATAGATATCTGTCAATAGCTTTCCAAGCTTGACCAAAATTCTTGTAAGCTTCGGTTCTTTTTTCTTTGTTCTCGAGCAAACTTCCTTACAAGTGAAGCAGCTTAACATTTAATAATTAAAGCGTATTAGTGCACCTTTATCCTTTTATGTGACTGGAAAAATCCCCACCACTTCAGTTGTCATTCAAAGGACAGTATCAATAAATCTGGCTTATACATACTACCACAAGAAAATGAACAGATGAATAGGGTTCTATGTTCTGATAACATTGCCCTGTTTTATGGCAAAAAGATTGTCATTACATGCTAGTAACAAAAAGTTGTTAAATCGGTAGCAAGAACTGAATAGTTGATAATAAAACTGTAGCAAGAAATAGGCAAGGAAAGAATGAACAGACACTGTCTATCCTGCCTCTGAAATAGCCTTAATTTTCTATGTAACATAATGGTGTTTTCAGGTCAAACATTAGAAAAAACAAAGCTCTTTATGACACTTCCTTTCAAAAGTGTTCAGACTCAGACCAGAAGAGACCTACCTTTTTCCTAAGAGAAAAACAGCCCCAATCCCAACCATTTGTCTTTTTGCAAGACAATTCAAGAGATACCACTAGAGCAAATTTTCCATTTCACAGTTGGGTTTAATAAGCTTTGAAAGGAGAGCTCTTGTTTCACACTGTAATGCTGGGAGGTGAGGATGGGTTTGCCATTAAACTAGGTACAGGTAGGTAGGCTGCTCTTCCATGTTAGGATCAGCAAGTGCCAGCACAAGTTCCCTGACAGCACAGGTTTCTGCTGGAAAATAACCCCCCAAAATCTGACCCAGCAAAATCTGTACTACTGCTCTCAGTGTCACCAACACACGTTTACACTCCTCAGAGCAGTGAGAGACCCCAGCCCACCTCTGAACACTCCTTGCTGTGCTGCCCTACAGGTAAGAGCAGCATAGATGGCGACAGTGCCACCCATCAGGTCAGGCAAGAAGTGACCCACATGGTGCCCACTGAGCCCAGGGCAGGGCAGGGAGGCACTGACCACTCCAGCTCAAACCATCAACCAGCCAAGCCTCTCACAGCTTTTGCCACCTGTGTCCCTTGGCTGTCAAAGCTACTTCCAAGACTTCTCAGCTCCCTGCCCAGGAATAGACTAAGGACATAGAGATGACTTCTTTTTTTTTTCCCCTCCTTAAAAGGCTGAAAGCATAAAATGACCAATGCAAACTACTTACAGTTTTCTGGGAGGAAGGATATAATTTCTTCTCCCAAACAATACAAGAATTAGAGACAGCTCCAGACTCCACCTTTCAGAAACACAGTAGCAAAAAAATGAGTGCCTACTTTCCAAACAACACCCACAGACACAACCCTGTTACCTGACTACTTGCCTAAAGGGTGACAGGAGACACACAGCATGAGCAATCAGGCCAACAACTGCCCAAAAAATTTGCCTTTACTGCAGGTCTGCCTTCAAATCTGGCAAAAACTACTACAGATAATGGATACTGCAAGGGAATCCTCAGGGAAGTGAACACCATTGCAGCTGGGCACTTACTGCCACACAAGTATCAGAACCAATTCTAATTACAATGAACATTTTCCAGACAAAGATTGTATTTTCTTCACATACACAACTCCAGCCAGTCAGACTACTCATCACAACCAAGATCTGGGTATCAAATAAAGAAAAATAATGTCTTGTGAGGTTCAGACATTTTCCACTAGCACTCAGAAGAAGGTACCGTCATCATGTTCATCATGTAAACGTTCAGTTGTACTTAGTAACAGGTTTCTGTTCTGCTCTAATAGGACATCATATGCAGACTGCACAGCTCACAGGTATGTATGTATGGGAGCACTTCATAAAAAATGCCAAAAAACTTACCACTTTTAACTTAATCCTCTGCACTCAACCTTTGAGAAGAGTTTCCAATTAGAATGCATCTGCAATAAAGTAAAACCAAACATTAAAACTCCTTTAACAACAGTATGCAACTTATTTTTACCTTTTATCTTAATTCTCATCCTGATCAGCAACTTGTCCTTTCTTTAAAAAGAATACACCAAAAAGCCTTATTAATGTGTCTGTACCAACTGTCAAGACAAATAGTTCTCCCCTCTCCCCAAAAAGCTGCCCCAACACACTTCAGTAGTGTTGAATGTTTAGTTCAAACCAACACACAAAACACGGCAATGCTTAAGAGCCTTTTAGAATCAACTAACCCTGCTCTGACAAGCTTGTACAAACCAACAGTGGACGTCTGGCTTAGCAGACAAAAGGATCTATGAGAGAACTCAAAAGCAAAAAAAAAGAAGCAGGAATACAATTTAAATTAATGTTTACATTCAACTAGCTGTCTGCAAGCTAAATCTGACCTTTTATGCTATTTTTTCAAATAAATATTGAAGACTATATTTAAACAATTTTCAAGGTCAGACCTGTATAGGCCAAATAAAACCAATACACAGTGATAGGAGCCGCAGCCCATGCACAAAATTTATTGTGTGCTAATGTTTATAAAATACTTGAATAGTTCAGAACATGCATAAAATTTCCAACTTAGGGGTATGTACAGATTGTAGTTTATGGCAAACCAAGGAAAAAAAAAAAAGGGAGATGAACTCTAGTGACATAAGTTTCAAGTCGTGTTCCAGGGGATGAGAAGAACATGTAGCAAATGTCAAAATATATAACAAAGTACACTGGCAATCAGTACAGTCCATTATTTGTGAACAAATTAGCACAGGGCTTCAATTTTTATTTTAACCAAGCAGTCCTGTAGATACCAAAATACATGCAGTCTCAAGTTTACACTTTCACTAATGCCTTAGCAGTTGAACAGAGCAATTGCTTACGCGCTGCTTTGCTTAAACAGAAAGTATGTCCAATACAGTTTCAGTTTCCTTTACAGATTTAAAAATAATAAAAAGCTTGCAGCTATTCAGCCCAGTGATTATTAGCTATTTATGCAACCGTAATACTCACAATAAACTAAAAGTACCCATAACATCTAGATAACCTATAGATGTACATCATAGGTCTATATATTAAATATCTGCAAAATGAAAACATGCATACACAAAATACAATGCCAAGCTTTACAGACTTGATATGAATCAAAATTTACTTAAACAATGTACAAAGTTCAATTAAAAGTACCTTAAAATTAACACTTCCTTTTTTTCTTTTTTTTTTTTTTTTTACTTTTAAAATTAGTATATATAATTTTTTTTTTTTAAATTCAAGGTGGGGAAGAGTCTTGAAAAAGCTGGGCAAAAAAGTTTCTAAATTAAATATTTTTTTAAATCTGTGTTCAAGTAATAAACATTCCTACATAGAAATTCTCTGATAAGCTGTAACTAAAAAATACAGTGAATACAATATAGAATTAGCAACATCTAAGGAGTAAACCTGAGGTCAGCATTTTACAGAATGACCAACTGAGATTTTTTTTGGCATTTTTACTGTGTATTTAAAATACAGTTTTTGCAGCCTCAGATATTTTAAGACCATTCTAATCTATAATTTTAAAGACATTTCATGAAACTGATGTCCATTAATAAATAGTTAGCTCTTAGGGTTGTATTTGAAAGTCTGATTTAAAAAACAAACAAACAAACTACCTCTACTGAAAGAAAAATCCCATTTGTAAACTTAAAAGTGTTGACAACGATAAGCATAAGATGCTAGTCTAGGTGTGCTTTAGTGAGAACAGCCCGATTCTTTCGCCAGATCTCTTCTGAAGCTCCAGCAGCCAGTGATGGACATTTGTGCACAGAGTGAGGCAGGCTCTCAGGAGGTTGGGTCACCGTATAAGAGAGGGGCTGTTGTCTCAAAAGCATGATGGTCTCTCTTCAGTGGGATCAAGTCAGATGGTTTTTCACCTCATGTTAAGTAGTCACTTCAAGTGATCCCCCTATTTCATTTGTTGTCACATCAAAAAGCAGTAATCTAGGAATTCTCAGGCAAGACATCAGTGAGTAAACCAGAAGCTGACGTGGTCACTGTGCATTGTTGTTGCCAGTTCCATTGTTTCCATTGGCATTTGTTGCGTTTATAGTATTAATACCATCTTGCTGAAGAGCATCTTTTCTTGGTGGCATTCTCTCATTGATCCTATCCAAACCTTTTGCTTCTTCAAAACTGCAGATTTTATGTTGCGGAGAGAATCCTCGTATTGCTTAACAAAATGCAAATTTGATATGTCAGTAATGGAAAAGTAAGTTGACAGCATATATTTTTTCTAACAAATGATGTTTAAAAACGGGTAAGAAATTAGCCAAAGAAACTTATGGCTCTGCAACTGTATTACTAAAAGCTTCTCTAACCTGCTTTCCTGAAATGTTCATGGCAATCACGATTTTAGTTTGTTACAAAAAGAACAAAGTATGGCAAATATTCTGCAAGTAGGAATCAAGTGGTTTAAGCCCCCTTGATTGCTTCTGCATGTCCCTGGCGGGGCCAGCTATCAACACCAACGGCTTTTGTTGCTCAGCACATTGGGCTTATCTTAACATCCCCCTTCTCTCTGGGGCAATGTCAGTAAGATCTAAGCAGCACAGCAAGTGCAGTGGAGGCAAAGCAGCAAAGGGTTACAAAAGTAGTAGCAGATTTACATCCTGCACACACACTGATGGCCTGATCCTGTAGTTTTCATGCAGGCAAAACTGCAGGATGTGGTTCACACTGTGCTAATCATGTGGATGATGGAAATGGACACAACCACAATCACCAAATTAGCACTGTGGTTCAACAATGGTATCATTTAAATACAAACGTATTTAAAAGAAGTATAGAAAACAGGTATTATTTTGCTACTGATTATTTTAATGAATGAGGTCTGTAGTTGAATTTACGCTTGAAAATGGCTGACCACATAATAAGACAGAAGTCTTTGGGATGAAATAATTCTTTGGAGATTTAAATACAGCTTTCCACTCACAACAACAGGACCTCTTGCAGGTGTGTGTGAGAACAGAATATGGCACTTGTTTATATTTTTGGAGATCTGACTTCCTTAATTAAAAAAACAAAGAATAGAGTCATTAAATGGTGCTTTGCAACTAAATCTCAAAAAAAACCCCAAAGGCAGCTCTCTCAACTGCTATGCTGTTTGTCATTCACTTCATTAAATACTGAGCAAGAGGGAACTACAGTCTCTCTGAAAACACACAGTCTGAAGCTGAATACTCTGAACACCAAATAATTTGGTGGCATTTTGCTCAATACCACTAACAGAAGATGTATTTAACATATATATAACTTATTTAGCACAGAAGCACTGATAATCCATGGAATTTAATAAGTCTTATACTGGCAGTCTGGGATATATACTGGAAATAAATTTGATCAACAAATTATATTCAAAAGCTATAGAAAAAAATGTATTTATACATCTTGCACTACCAGATGTGTCACAGAAAGTTAAAAAACATATGTTGAAAGCCATTAAATAGATTTTATGAAAAAAGGCATGCATAAACAACCCTTCTTCCACATATAACATCCCCTCCCCACAATCAAACAAAATCTTGCAGTTGAATGCAGAAAAAAACCACTAAACACTACCATTTTTAAGGACTTCAAGACAACACCACGTATCACAACATGCTACTATACAAAAACCTACTGCATATTCTGTAAAAAACAAACAAACAAAGAGATCAAAAAACCCCCAAGAATTTCCCTAAAATATTAAAGATAATTATCATCCTAAAGCCAGAAATGAATGTTACATGTAAAAGGGATGAATCAATGCAGTTGATTCATCTCTGCTTGTGCAAGTTGAAAATAAAACACACCCACACAGAGTACTTTTGAATTCCCTCCCAGACACCACAGATCTCTGCCAAGGGCAAAGACTCTGATCATACCTTTTTCAGCCTCAATTGCCTCTACAGTGGCTGTACAGAAGTGAGCAGATGCATGCAAAATGAATGAGAAAGATGAAGAGTGTAATATCGCATAGCAGAAAAGGCAATGATCAATTTAATATAGTATGCTACGCCAGATTAGATTACAATTAGTTAAAATGACAATTAAGGGTTTGCGGGGGGGGTGTGTTTTTCAGTGAAACTTCTCCTAAATTTTAACTAGTATGGTTTATTAACTAAAAGTCTATCAAAGTAACACTAATTAAATGATGTTATTAACGGCACATTTCTGTAAGTTTTGGTTGTAAACTTTGGGGTTTTTTTAGGAAACCAACAGAAAATTTCAGCTGATGTTAGAGTTGTGGTATGGTTTAAAAAATATTAAAAATCTATTTGAGATTGTTTCTGAAGATTAAAATGCATTAGTGAGCTTCACTAAATTACCAGGAACAACCCTATAAAAATAAACTAGCAACACTCTAATAATAAGAAGTTAATTTTCTCTTTAGCTCCATTAAGTTTAACTAGTACTTCAATTTCTCACTGTATTTTAAAATGCTAAAATGGGCATCTCTGAGAACTGATCTTTGAAATTTAAGCCATGAAAGACAAATCTAGCAAGTCATATTTACAAAGTCTTGTAAATTTTTTAGTTGAATCAGCAACAAAGTCTACATCAAGAAGAGGTCTGGATTTAACATAGTCTTGGTGGGTGAATTAATGTGAACATGAAAAAAAATTATCTTACTAGCTGCTTTTCAAACTAAGTAACCAGGACATCTGCTGTAATTTCTTGAGTTCTGTCCTTATAGTTTTAGCTCTAGACATCAAGCTTAAACATCAGGTTATTGTTATTGCACCCTGAACTGTAGGTAAGTTTCAATAATGGTAACAACTTTTTACCTCCCCTACTATTTGCCATGCCTCTAATACCATAATTTCAGAAATATTAACAAAAAAAGTAGCATATACAGTGGTACACCTACTTGTGTAGTGCTTGATACATACTGTTAACAACAAAAATCATAACAGTATTCAAGCAAATGCTGGGGAAAATACCTATATAAGAAAATATAGTGTTAAGTCAGAATAGAATTCTTTAAAGAGAATTAAGTTTATTACTTCTCATTTCCAACAAAACCCAGACACAACATTCCAATCACCTACACTATGCCTACATTATGTTGTTATGTATGAATTGCCTACACTATACTTCAAGCTCACTGTTGCATAAGATTGTCATTTCCACTGAGATAGACAAAAAAAAAAAAATTGGATACTTGCATTAAGTGCTACTAAAATAATGTCGAATATTTAAGAGTAATGCAGCATTTTGACTTGCACATGCTGCACTTCCCATGGAACAAAAAAAAGAAGAAAAAACCCCCAAAAAATCCTGCACTTAAATCTACAGAGACAAGGGCAATTCCAGAATTAAATCAAAAAGCCACTTGAAGAGGTGGTTATTTATGTTTACATTAAGGAAAAGAAAATTTCTCAATTTGTAAAAATAAATTTAAGAATTATTTTAGAAAGTCATCAAATACATAATTTCATGCTATAATTAATTTGCCATTCAAATACAAAACTATGTAAAAAAACCACCTCTTTCCACCATTTCCTGTTACCTGTGAAGTCTTTGTTTTCAATCTTTTCCTGAAATGATCACGAATACTGACTTATCTCTGCAAATTACGTAGCTTGGTCATAAATGCAAATTTCAAAATTTACTCCTATTTCACTCTACTTGTAGTATTACTATTCCAAAAAGACCTTGGAATATACATCACAGTTAAGAAAAAGATAATTTTCAACTTGACATAAAAGAACAAACTGACTGGAAAATACAGGCACTTAAAAAAACCCCCACACTGTAAAGACTCTCAATTTGAAAAAAAATTTTGTTGGATTCTCTTTTGCAGGTACATCTAAATTAAAACTATATTCTTTGTAAGCCTTGATAAACCTCAAAGAAATACTGGATCATATTAACAGGTAATTCTGAAGTCTTTGCTTTAAAAATTCTTGATTGAGAGCAGATTTTAAGCAACAGGTCTCAATGGCATTTCCATCCTCAATTTCAGGTCTCCCCCTGCTTTACTTAAGGGATGGATCCAACAGAAAATCCTTGTCAATTTTCAACATAAACCCAAAAAACTATTTTACTGCTCCCTGACTAACAGCAGAAATGAAAGATAAGTATTTGGGTAGTTCAAGTGAGTTCCACTGAAGTACTTACAATTTTTTAATTTAGGCTTGCATTTAATATGTTGCAGAATAAAGCTTTAGGTGTTTGGTCACTTTTTAAAAGATGTTAACTCAATTTGGAAAATAATTCAGTTCACAGAATAAGTCACTAGGAGATGTTAGTTTAAATAACAGTACTTAAATATTTAACATTTAACATTTCAGCTACTATAATGCAAGCAATATAAATAACAAAAAAAAATCTACATTAAAAAAATTTAGAAACATACAAAGGCCATGAATTCCTAAAGTCTCTTTTTATCCTAGTACATTAAAGCTATCTAAAAGGAACCTATGATTAGTTTTTCAAAAATATATTCATATATTTATGAAAAACAAAAAAAATTCTCACTTTGACTTCTTCTATAGGAGGCAGATTTGCCAAAAATTATCTTTTTTAACTGACTTGTCTTTGTTTGACCTCTTCCCTACCGTTCCCAATTGCAATTCCCCCTCAGGCTGCTCTGTTTTGCAGTGACAATCTGCTGAGGCACTGCCCTCACAGGAGTTGTGTGGTGGGCACCCTCCTCTGCAGTGTCAGTGCCAAGAGGCTCCATCCTCTCAGCAGGGCCAGCAGCTCACGGGACACAGCAGCTGGGCTGATCAAATTCCTGAAGGAATAGTGGCATTTACTAAGATCTGGTACAGAATATGTGACTGACATTAAGAATTATAATAAGGCACGTATGCAGAAGTTGCAGGTGCACTGCCTTAATGGTGACTCCCAAACATATATATGTCTATCTGTGTGCCCTGGTAAAAAATTTTCAGCCCAGCTCTCTAGAGAAATAGAGATATATATTCCAATGTCATATAACTTTCAAAGCTTCTTACAGATTTAATAGCACCCAGCACAAATAGAGCTTTTCTCAATGTTCCATTGAAAAATTAGCATTTTTAAGACTGAAACCAGGAAAACCCATGGCATATTGGTAAATTCTGTGTATTTTTAAGCAAACAAAAGAACAGAACAAAAAAATTACTTCAATATTATGTTCTATTATTTCTGCAAATCTAGACTAGTTTAAATTATTGATAGTAAACTGATCAAGAAGATACTTCAAAGAGTAATTATTTGTAGTAAGAAATCCTACTATACTATCAGTGACTGTATTTTTGCCAATATAAATTCTCTGATATTATTATCAATTAGTGAAGCTTTATTTTATTTTTGGTTTACTTCTAGCTTTGCAATTGAGCATTATAATTTGAAAACTACTTTTTAAAGACTGAAACAATAACGTGCTTATCAGTAAAAAGAAGTTACTTCAGTTTAATAAGAACTAACAGTTGGCATGTTTTAATTTGAACAATCAACATGACTAAAACAAATGAGGTATATTAATGTCGTGCTTCCAGGAATATTGCCATCAAAAGTTCTAGTCAAGAAGAAACACACCCACAAAAATCCAAAATGCATTTTGCATACTTTTGAAATGTCCCACATTTTCAGTAATGGCAGAAAGTCATATGTTTTATGTTTAAAAAGTTTTCTAGTCAGTTTGATCCTCTCTGATATTTGTAAGGCAACACGGATAAAAATCTGTTAAATGAGAGGAATGCAGACTCCTTTTTTAAGCATAATAAAGTATCTTGTCAAACAATGAAAATTAAAGGTAGAACATATGCTTTTGGAATAGTTGAATGGATTAGGGAACATACACCATTTCTTGTTATAGACATTCACAAAACAATCACATACATACACTGGACATATAAACTTACTTGTAGACATTATATGTCCACTGAAAAATTATTTAGAATGTGACAATTGTGCTTCAAAGCTATTAAAACCAGCTTTGATAGTTTAATAGAAAATGTAGTGAAAGGCTTTAAAAATAACTACATAGAAAATTTAAAAAATTCAATAAACAGACTAAATAACAAAATGAGAAAAGCAACTACTCTTGGAAAATAGATTGTGAAAAAAGTGGTATTCATATATCACAATCTTTCAATAGTTATAAAATTCAGCAGTCCCATACAACAGTTTTATACTTTCTAGTAAAGACTGAAGACAGCCAATAAAAAGTCTTTGAATAATTTATGTTAGGAGTGCTGCTGATATGAAGTCCAGTTTCAGATTGGTATATTTTAGTTATCCACCACTGTGAACAGAAATGTGGACTTCATTCTTTTAATACACTTGGTACAATCTCATACCATTCTCCCTAAGTCTAGTTAATCATTTATGGGTCTTGTGAAAAATATGATCCAATGATTCAACAAACTAAAAAAAGAATAAAAACCTTTTACAAAATATTCAATGAGCCAGATTACAGGTATATTTTGTATAGAGTTCTTTTTATTTTCATGCAAAAAATATATGCACACTTAATAACACCCTTTTATTTTGATTTATTTACAAGTTTTAAATTCAATCCCTTTATTCTCAACTGATTTTATAACAATTGCTGAATATTTTTCAAGTACATTATTGTTTCAAATGCACAGACAATGTGCAGCAGCAAATGCAGCAAACCTCAAAAACAAGGTGCTACAACATTGCTTCTACATCAAGAGACAGACAAGTGTCTGGGATAGTGGTTTAATTTTAACACTTATACAGACATACATCTATACCTAGAGAGAGACAGACAGATCTAAGAAAGCAGCTACATCTGCAGAGGAAGGAAACAGCATGTTACAAGGACAATTCAGGGAGGTCAATTATACATAGAACATTTGACAAACAACATAGAGAACAAACTTTGGCATTAATTACCAGGGTACAAAACGTAGCACATTCCAATCTGTCAATGGATTGTAATATGGAACTATGCAGCCTGTAGCTGTTCGTTAATATCAACAAGTATTTGACATTGTCAATGAAAATACTAACACAACTTTAATAAAACCATTTTAATGGAGAGCAAACAAGTAATGATGCAAAATTACACTGCCATTTTCACATCTGTAATGATCAAATGCCTCAATACCAGATCTATAAGGTCATCCCACCTGAAAAATTGTAAGCTAAGGAAGCTCAGAGTCTGAAAAAAGTGGCCTGACACTGCTGAACTAATTTGCTTTTAGTTTTATACCCTGGTTAAGTATCCATTTCACATTGCCTGATTAACACATAACACTATGCTTGTATCAGCCGCTAAGACAAGAACTGAAAAGCATAAGAAATTCCCTGCATGCATTATGTGTGGTGTTAGCAAAAGAGTGAGATGTGCCCCAGTCCATCTGAGGCACAGCAAGTTGCATAACATCATTACCACTTTGCAAGGTCTGTCGTCCTCCAGCCAACACTCCACTAGGTAACATTCCAGTGGGAGTCAAACCCTTGAGTGTCAGCACACTTTCACTCTCCTCCCTGGTGTGAGAAAAAACAACAACAAAACCTTAAATACCTGTGCAAGAAAGCTTGCATTGAAGTAAAATAATGGATGGGGAGAGGAAGAGACCATTTTTGCTGTGCTTTCAGCATGTCAAAACTGAATGTAAATTCAAATTCAAACAACTAAAAAGGGGAAAATTATTCCATACCAGTCTTTCCTCTGCCTAGGAGTTATAAATGCTGACTACTTCTGAACCAAAATCTGAGCAATTATTGACATGCAGACTCATTAGCTTTGAAATTAGCTCTGAATGCCTCATGAGGTCCTGAATGTATCTCAGTATCCTAAAACAATACCCTATTTTGTTCAAAGTGTCTATACTTTAGGAAATAACAACTTTAAAAAATTATCCCTACTTGAGCAATTATGGTCTGTGGAAAAATTATACATTTTGGGTAAATATGATCATGAGATCTCTAGATTTAAAGAAGAATATAGTATTTTTTAAATATCTGAAAGCAAATAAACAAAAACTTGAAACAGAAACCTTCTAGTCCTCAAATTTCTGGTATGCCAGAAATTTTTAGGGCCAGTCCTGATCTCCTCCATTACACCTTTGATTTCAATCTCTATCTTGGTATTGCCTTTCCAACACTCATAGCATCTTGGACCAACAATGTGTAAACTAAAAATCATATTCTCTAATTTCTTCAAACATGTCTCAAAAATAACTCAAAAATATTCTTTAACCAAAAATACAACATTAATGGGCTGCACCAATATGCCAAACAAGGTTCTGATGCACAGTTATCTCCCTGAAAAATGTCTGGCATCCATTATCCTGAAACAGAGATGTTTACCTAACATACATAACAGGAATGCAGAAGTCATGCAAGTACCTGAGAACAGAGAAGACTCTTGCCATCTTGCCAATGGCACGAATTTTGTTTCTGATTATTTCTTTCCGTGCGGCAGCTGTACCTACTTTCAATGGAAGAAGAAAAGAGTCTCAAGCTCATGACTATTTAGAGGACAACCATTTTAAAGTGCATCAAACCCAACACAACCATTTAAGTTCAGTACTCTCCACAGGAGGTCAGTACCCAAACACTTCAGGGCACAAAGTTATTAAATCATGGCTTCAGAATGCCATCAAAACCACAATCACCTCTGTGTCCACAAAACACACACAAAAAAGTTTAGGATATTCCAGTGATTTCCGAAAGCTACTAAGCATCTAAATTACCATCATTACACTGTAGTACCTATTGTAACTCATTTGCCTAAATATTATACCTTAAATTCTTAGTACTGACATCTGTATATATCAAGATGTAGGCATGCAGCCCAGTGTAGAAGCCAAAGAGATGTTAAAGCCACAAAAAATAAAGATTTTCTAATTTTTACACAGCTCTGGGAGAGAAAATAGTAGTTTCCTTGTTTTTATGTCAAATACCCAAAACAAAACTCCACAAGAAAAAAAAAAAAAAAAAGAGAAAATAAAATGGTAAAGAATTGCACTGGTACCTCCCCTACCACGTATGTTCCACAACATCTTAGGTTTGCATCATCTGCAGAAATTACAAATACCAAAATACCTGGAGTAAATACTGCATATTCCAAAGGGCAGAGTGCTACCATTTATGACAGACAAGAGTGAAGACAAAACTCTGAAAGGAGGCTTGCAATTGGGAAGGAGAGCCACCTTTGCTTGCCTTGACATGAAAACGAAACTCTTTTCTCCAACATTAAATGTTGCGCTTTTTTTTCAATGTATGAAAGTCATAGAATCACAGAATATTGTGAGTTGGAAGGGACCCAGCAAGGGTCATCAAGTCAATTCTTAAGTGCATGGTCCATACAAGGATCAAATCCACAACATTGGCATTATTAGCATCAGGCTCTAAGCAACTGAGGTAATTTCAGGGTCATCCTTCCCTTTGGATCTTCCTTTCCTTTTGCTGACTTCTCAATTCCATTAAAACAGTAAAGGCAGATGAGGGGGTATCAAAAGCAAAATCCTTATTTCTCCTCAGCCATTGGGAAAGGAGACTGTTAATGACACCAAGGTAAGAGTAACTCAGTCCTACTGTGAATTCAACTACAGGGGACCAAAAGTGAACACTCTGACAGCTCTATTAGGTATTTCAGATCTTCCATATATCAGTGTTGTTCAGTCCTGGGACAAAGGTACTCAATAAAAAGTTGCCAACTTTTTACTTTTTAATTTATTTATTTATATAAATTTATATTAATTTGCAAGAATGTAGAAGAGAGGATCACAGAAGTGGGCAGAGGAAAGCTGCACATCCACAAATTCACCTACTCCCATTCAAAAAAAGGGGACTGTGGGAGAAGCCTTTTTCCATCCCTGCTCACTAGTCTGGAGCTTCGAGGACACACACTCACACTTCTCAGACCACAGTTGCAACAACACAAGGCCTTCTGCCCACAAGAATGGGTAGCCTTCCTACCCCAAAGGCCAAACCAAAAGATAAAGCATATAACGTCAAACAACAACAAAACCACACAAGATGGAAAATGTGTAGTAGTGACAAAAGAAAAAAACAGAGCAAGAGACAACCTTTGGACAGCCACAGTGGAAGAATCTCAGGGTATGACAAATATCTGCCACTCCATCAAACCAAAATGAAAAAACCAGGAACTCCTGAATACAGTTTTTAATAGGCAAAGTTAAAACTTGAATGAACTGAACACATCAAAGTGAAAAAGGACAAAGCAGGTGGCTCAGGAAAAACCTTGAGTAGGATAGGCTGAAACATTCAACTTTTACTGAAAATAATTTCCTTGAAATTTTAACTTTTAAGTTCTAGAAGCTTTTACTTCCTCTCTTTGAATACTATTGAGTAGTAGCTTGAGAATCTAGAATGAGAAGGGGATTCTTTCAGTGTTTTTGGAAAGGTCAGGGCTAAATGAGGAACCATTAATCTTTCCCTGTAGTTCCTTAATTTTGCTCCTGTCTACTCCTCTTTACAGGCCGAGCTGTAACATGCAGGCTGGAAAGATTTCAGGCAGTGCTAGTGCCTGTATTTAACTCTGGAAGGTTCTTATGCCTTAAAAGGAGAAAGGTTGCTTTTGGGTAGTTTAGGTCTTTTGGTTTTGGTTTCATTTGGGTTTTTTCTTTGGTTTTTTTTTCCACCATGATCTCTTATTGCCCCAGCCCTCCAGAATCAACACAGCCAAGGCAAAAGGCCAAATGCATTACTCCAGGCTGCAGCACTGCACTAATGTGGCCACTGAATCCTGGTTACTTCAGAGAAGACAGTAAGAAGACACAGCTTGCAGAATGTCTCTATTACACCCTAGATTAGAGGAGATACAACAAAGAACTCTCCCATTTCCTATTCCCAATGCTGGCACAAGAAACAAATGCTGAAATGCTGATACTATTATGCCCCAAAGAATTCACATAACCTTTTGGTTTCATTTGGGAACCTAATGCATTCCCAAGTCCTAGAAATATTCTCTGAAACTGATGAATTCCCACAGAGAACAAACTGATTATTAGGTAAGTAATGGTCAGAAGAATTTCTCTGTACAAAACTACCTACCCTGGGATTTCTGAAAAACAGGTGATAGACTATGAATTTAAGTTAGTAGGCTTCTTTTTACATTTTGAAACTTCAAAATAGCACACAGAATCAAAAAGTACCTTTTTGACATCTCAGTTAATGAAACTAAAAGTACTACCACAGTTTTTGGAACATTGTATAAACACATTCCATGCACAACCTTAAAAAAACGGCTCATGAGGAAAGTATTAAAGAGCAAGACGGACAACTGAAAGCTCCCTACACATGCAAGACCAAAGATAAAATTTCAGAAATAGGTAAAAGAATGAAATTCTAAAAAAAAAAAAAAAAGGAATGGAAGAAAGGAGGAAAAAAATTCATGCACAGAAAGACAGATGTCTTGGAATATGACTTCTGATAAAATACACAAGTCTTTAGAAACATCCCATTAAAAAGGTTAATAATCATAAAATACTACATATGTCTCTCAACAAAAAGAAACATTTTCTCATTAATACGTGTACTGTCAGGTTCTGTGAAGTCATATTTCAAAACATTTCTACTCTGTCTGGTCTGTACCTTTTTTATTGCCATATATGAGTCGCTCTTCAGATGGAGAGTCCAGAAAAAAAGGAAGTGAACGATGGAGAAAAAGATGAGTGAGACAAAAAAAAAAAAAGATATTTAACTTGGCAGTGGTAATAAAGAAGGAATGGAGAAGAAATGTGAGAAAAATAAAATGGAAAACTGCAACACTTAAAAATGCATTCATCAAACAAGAAGCGGAACTGTTGAGTATATTTTAAAAGTTGATGATAAACAAGTGGATACTTGAAAGCCAGCAGTTAAAAAAAAAAATCCAATCACATAGAAAGATAAAGCGTAGACAGTACCTAGGTGGCATAAGAGATGCATCAAGCAAAGAAATTGTTAAAGGAGACAGAAGAATAAAATAATTCAAATTAGGAAACTGCAACTACTGTACTACAGACAGGGCATATGCAATCATTTGACGACCAACTATTCTTGCAAACATAAATCCTAACGCCTCAGAATACCACCTAACCCTGCTCTACAACTGCTTCGTGTAATTGCTTTATGTTCAATTTAGCAGGATTACAGAATAAAAACCAGAAATTGACTGTTTGCAGAATCACATTTGAGACTTCTTTTAAGTTTTCACATTTCTGACAACAATCTAAATGGCAGCAAAGTTCAAGTGGCTCAGAACCAAAGCATTCCAAAGTAAAACACACAACTGCTTAGCACACCACCACCTTGCTATCCAATTTGAACAATTATATATTTGACGGAGTTATCAAATGTTCCTCAAGGGCTGCTGAAACTTCCCTTCCTCCTCCCCAACAACAAAAAATTCACAAAATCAGTTCTGTTGTTGGATAAAATGAAGCATGTCTGAGAAACGTTTAGGTATGACATTAAGCCCTACTGTAAAAAAAAAGCGTGATACACTAGGTCTTCATGTTAATTTTGCTTCTTAATCATCATGCTACAAACACCTCCTTAATCTACTGTATCACAGTTTAAGAGAAAGATGTTATAATTCAGTACACGAATACACATTATATAATGTATAAATGTACATACACAAGCTGTTCTTTAACTTTTATGCTTTAAACTCAAACACCAAGACAAACTTGCATTTCATACTTTATATATAGTATTTTGCCATAAAAAAAATTATATCTGACTTTCACCTACATCAACTCTTTATTGAAGAGCAATCATTACGAAATTTAGTGTCTTATAATAAATTTATTCTAAATATTAGAAAGGTAAGTTAGTACGTTTCAAATCTTAAGTGCCAAGAAATTCTGAGAATTTTCTGCAAAAAGTTTGTTTTAAATAGAAATCAGATATGAATATTTGCAAAGGTTGCCATTACCGCTTCTTGATCAAAAACACAATTCCCTTCTCTGGCTCCCCAAAGCATCATTATCTAAAGAAAAATTTGAAGGCAATTTTCTTCAAACTCCAGACAATATTACACCAGTCTAAGTTAACTATTGTTCATTACCATTAAGAAGATTTATATATCTTAAAGTAATAATCCCTACCGTCAAATTGATCTTCTCCCTCTGTCATCAGTTCATCATCAGAGCAAATGCTCAAAACATTCACCAACATTTCTGTTACTGTATAGGAAAAAATAAACTTTAATTCATTCCACATAGAATTTAAAATATTTCCAAGCACTCACGATACATCAAGTCACCAGCAGCTCTAGTGAATGAATTTCCCTCATCACAGCCATTGCTCAGTAATGTGGTTTCAAAAATAGTGCTCTTCTTCATGTGCGCTGTCACAGAATTCAAAAAGCTCAGAAAAATAAGCAGCTAAAAACTGTACAAGCTACCAATCAAAGAACAGAGCAGAGCCTCCTCTCCTGTCTTACAAGAAGTTCTTCTTGTGAAATAGTAGTTTTATGTCAGGATAAGTATTTGAACTAGTTTTTATGCAAACTTTAGTTAAATATGAAAAATGTTCACTGTTTGCTCAAATTCAGGCTTGAATTGAGAAAACTATTCCATTCTTGGCACCTGCAGGCATGTAGCAAAAGTGCTCAAGCAGGAAAATATTAGAATACAAATGTGGTGCAAACTACATCTCTTTTCAAACTTCCCTTTAAAATACCAACATAGTGGATACAAACTTTCTGAGACAAGTCTGTGTATTTTCTTTCTCCAGGACTCCTCCTTATTCTGCCACTCAATCTTTCCCACATTTATCAGACTCTTTTGAAAACATTTAAACATTTCCTCCACACAGACTGTTCAGAAACCCATCCAGAAGTACAGATGGGTTGTTAAAAACCTCGTAAATTGCTGCCTACATTTATTCATTACTAATTAATACAATTCATTACTAATTCATACAATCCCTGTATTATCTGCTATGGTGATATTCTTAATTCTTGGGAAAGAGTTACTCCCTACTGTAATGAAAAGAACAAAAAAAGGCCAACCAAATTATGATGATTTTGATCTGTTCAATGCAGACCAGACAATATTGACACTGAATCCTTCATCACAAGTGGACACACATTATTTGTCCAAAGGCAAGGCACACTACAGGCCACCTGCTGTCTGAAGCAGACAGCAGGTCAATGAGACACTCAAGTACTGTTAAGTAAGTTGCTGGGTGTATCCCTTTGCTGTTGAGAACATTATCTACTGCATTATCAGGCAAGAGAGATATAAACAGAGACTCTCCTATTAAATGTCAGGTCCCTTCATTTAAACATTAAAAAAATTATTGAGTGGGTTAACCACAGTAAGAAGTGTCCAAATTATTTGCATTAAACTGCTTAGTAAAGACAACATAAAATCTAGAATTCTATGTTTACGTGACTGTAAATATATAACTACAAGAACACTTTTCAAAGAAATTGAAAGAGCTCTCCGGATCTCCTTTTATAAAAAGAACAGTTCCTTCATGAAAGGATTTAACAGACCCAAATAGCCTCTAACCTCATTGGTTTTCAAGTAAGGACTACTTGGGGCCCTAGTGTCCTAGATTCAGTTATCAACTCTAGAGGGAGAAAAAAAAAAAAAAAAAAAAGGAGGATCTGTGCTAAATTATCTTTTTTACAAGAAAAAAATTATAACTGAAAAAGTTATCCTTAATGAAGGTCAATCTATCTATATAGGAAAGTTAAAATTTTATATGCACCTTCAATGGAAATGATAATTTCTGTTAACACCTTTGCTACATTAGATGCAGTTCTAACTACCTTGAGTGAAACAGGTGAAGAAAACAACACAATAATAATAATGCAATTAATCTCTTTTTGGTAAATATATTTAAAAAAAAATATCTTCCCAACATCCATCTGGGAGAAACAGGAAAGATATTAGTTTAGGTATAACATCTGCTTACCTTTTTCTCCAACAAATGGCAAAGACCATGTGAAAACGTCCATAAAATTTGGTAGCCAGTAAGGATGAGGAGAACAATTGAACTGACGAATATTCATCACATTGTTTTCATATTTTAATACAGCAGCTAAAATAAAATTCGGACATTTTGAAAAGAATGTTTAAAACTTATGAGTACCACAAATGTAAAGTCACAGTCTTGTTTTAGTTCTATTTGTACCATAGACTAAAAAATTGCAGATATACTCCATTCTCTTTCTTTCAAGTATTTACAGGACAGATTTTTAATGGAGAGCTTTGGATTTTTACTGCACATGTTGCAGTTTAAGGCACTCTTACATGTCAATATAGTTCTGTACTATTCTATTATAGGTCTATAATGAACAAAGATTTAAAGGTCCTGAAAAGGTGTAACTTCAGCAACTTCAACAAAACTCTAACTCAGAACAGCAGTATATCCAGTATTTGCAGATTCAGGTTTTATTCTTAATATGTGTCTTCCCACACTGTAAGTGTGGAGTAAAACCACAGACATCTAGAAGATGAGGGAGAAGGGGAAGCACAAAGAAATACAACAGAAGATCAGAAGCATTCTAAAGCTAAATAAACATTGATTGCATTTTTCTATACTTGTACTTGCATTACACTGGGAATGATATGAAAAAGGATTCTATGAACACAGTATCCATAGAGATAGTGAAAAAACCTAAACAGCCATTTGAAGCTATTTTTACTTCCCCTTTACTTTGCAATCAGTACAAGTAACAACAGCTCATCTTTTCCTGTACACAGTTATTCAACCTACAGAAGTGTTATGGGTTGGGGGTGGTTCTTTGAAGGTGGGTGGAAGAAAATGCAATGTATTTAAAAAAAAAAAAAAGGTCTTGGTTTCAAAGGAATGCTATTTCAACATCTGGAAATCATTCATTCATCATCTACTCAAAATGCCTTACTTTAATATCATACTTGAATTTCAGCAGGCTTTATTATTGTGTTCTTGAATTTTGTTCTCATCTATGAATAATATTAGTTCACAGCTAAGCTTTTCTCTGTAACTCTGATGTTCTCCACACTATTAAACATGCTTCTCCTGTTCAACTTTATCTTAGTAGAGGATGAACAAAAATGAATTCCTTGTTTTATACCTCCTTAATAATATTTCCTATGATAATCAGGATTTTGATCCCTACTTGCTCTTTCTTGATTTCCCATACAGGACCATTATGAGAATTATCATCACAATTAAGACTCTCAAGTGCTGCAATACACAACACAAACTACCTTGCACAGGCTTCTGATCAATGCTTTCCCCTTCCTTGCTTAGTTCACCAGCTAAAGAAAAGTAGAGGAATGAAAACTCATAGCACCGGAAAACTTTGCCTGACTGGAAAACACCAGATGATACATTCATAAGAACTAAATAGCAAGAACTTCACAAAGGAAATGTTGGTCCCAACTTGTGCTTCAGGGTAGTCTTACAAGAGATTGTCATTTATGGTACATGCTCATGCTCTTCTTCATAATATAACTTCCCTTACTACATTTCTTTTGTCCTTTAATTTCTTACCTGGCAAAAAGTTGTTGATATAAGATTATCTAGTTAGACAACTTTAGTATTAAAAACAATTATTAATAACAAGTTCTTACCTTTATTATTGTAGACATCCAGGTAATTAGGTGCTGAAAAAATTGTTATTAATGATGGGAACCCTGTAGTTTGACTTTTCCTGTACATTCTATAACTGCAAAACCAAACAGATTATTTTACATCTTACAGCAAATAAGCAATTGATTTTTATTTTACATTGTGAATAATTCCTTGAAAGACACAAAGTACTTACCCTGCATCTTGTGCTTCATGTGCTCTAATGATTGACAACAAATTATTATTTTGCAAAAATTCACAAACTGCTGGATAGCTGTGAAATGAAAACAATTATGAGTAAAAGAAATTCTTGTAAATTATGCAGCAAAAATCAGTATTAAAACACTCAATGAGATTATAGCATACTCTCACCTATAAAAGTATGAGCATCCTCTGACTGTATTGTGACTGAAATGCTCTTGTGAGTTTTCATTCCCAAAATCTTCTGACGGATCTGACCACAATAAGTCACACATTGGTCCAAATGCTGGAGGCTCTTTGAATCTATCTAACTGTTTAACAAAAGGCAACAGCACAAAGACTCTTTGAATATTAAATCAGTAAATTTTACACATTTGTTAAACTACATATCCATCAATACCAAGCATTTTTAGCATAAATCCCAACCATATATCAAAGAGAAGTAGTTTCTGTATATTTTTTCTCTCCTCCTCATGAAATAAGGCAGAGGCATGCCAAAAGAACCAAACCTGTTAAGAGCAATAAGATTTATTAGTTGTAAAAAGAAGGGAGATAAATTCCAGACTGATGGATATGTGTAATACAGGTCAAGTTACAGACAAGGAACAAAATGGTCCTTTTTCATGCACATGCCACATCTACCAATCTGGAGACACTACCAGGAATTAGCAAAGAGAAACAGTACAGAAAACAGGAATTATGAAAGAAAAGCATGAATAATTAGCACCGACTAGAAGAGACTATATATATATTATCAAAAGAAATAAAAAAAAACAACATCAAAAGAAAAACAAACCACCCTGGAACACCCGTCTCCATAATGGACTGTTTAACAATGCAATGAAGATGTGACTAAGCTCAGCTGTCTTAGATTTCTTTCACACAAGCTTTATCTTTCAGCTCTAGCCCTAATGTAATGGGCCATAAGCATTTTGGGAGATGTCTGTGTTTTCTCTTGCTGCTTCTTTACTGATTTCCACTTGAAACACCTGTTTCAGCAGCCTGCAACTTTCCTAGTAACCACAGTCAAAAGGGGCAGAAGTAAGGAGGACAGAGCATTTGTTAACGTAAAAGGAAAATACCCTGCTTAAGTAAGTAACAGGCAATCTCTGATGTCCCAGAAATGAAATTAGATATCCCAGATTCAATGTAAAGTTGATTTGATCTTTATGTAGCTGGAGTTTGTTCACAAGATGATTTTATCCAAGAAATGTAGGAACGGTTCTTTGATGGACAGTGCATTTATCTCACTTCACTTCCCATACCAAAGAAGATGACTTTGATGGTACTAGAGAACACTTAACTCTTCATGACAGGTTCGAAGGAAGGTTTGGTGAGCACCTGGTGAATTTGAGTCTAACGGTCCATAGGAATCCATTCAAATATGGAACCAGCAGTAGTGCCAAGCTCTCTCATGCCCTGGAAAATCAGAGCTCCCGAGGCTGCCACCTGTAACATAAGTGGAGAGGTCCAGATCTTTACAAATTCCTGCCAGATAATGGTAAGGCAGGTATTAACTGAAGTTGTTGTTGGAATTTATTCAATATTAAAAATCCTGTGGTTTAACATTTCCCACACTGGATGATAAACCCGGTATGGAGTATTTCTTCCAGATTGAAGAATTCAGTCCATCAACTTCTACAAGTACCTGAATTTCTGTAGATTAAACCATCAAGTTTCTAAACCTCCAGCAATAAATTTGGGTCCAGAAGCTAAGAGAAGCATTCATACAAGGAAGTGTCAACTGTCTGCCGGTTGATGTTTCCTGCAATACAGAAGGCTGAAAGCCTAGAAAACATTTCTAAGATTTCTTTTTAGTTAGTCTTCAAGATTTTCCTTGTGACTTTAGTCAAACGTACAGAGACATTAAAAATAAAAAGCTTTGGCTGCAATTAACGTGCCTCTCTTCCAAACTACTTTTTCATAGCATTGAAACAATAATGCAGCCATTTCTTGAAGTAAAGTCAGTGTGTAAAAAGTAAATATACTTACATACACACCAAATCAGTGTCTCCTGCACTATACAGTCTACCATGGTTCTCAAGACATATCAAAATTTAAGGAAATGTCACTGCAAGCTACTCAACCCAGACTGTACATATCAAATCAGAATAATCAACAGGTTTTTTGTATTGGCACAGCAAGAAAGTTAACAAAGGACATGAGTCAATTCAAAACACTAATTAACATTTCTGAATGTTCTTTGACTATGGTAAAACAATCCCAGTACAATGGATTTCTAAATACGATTAGGTAACCAAAAAAGACAATTTTATTCAAGAATAAGAATCAATACACTTGGTATTAAAACACAAATAGGTAGTACATAATTTAATATACTGTGAGATATTTAAATTAATTCATAGTTATTATGCAGTCAGGGCTACTAAACTGAGGTACATTATACCTCCACATGTATGTTCATATTGAGGAGTACCAAAACCTTAGAGGTAGATTAAGGTACAGCAAATTGAAACAATTTTGAGGCAAAAGACCTTCACAGAAGTTTCACATACAGACACCAATTTTAATTAATCTGTCCTAATTTTCCTGAGAATTATCACATTGTAAAGTCTAGAGAACGATGTGAAGGCCAGTGAAGTGTGGCTGTCATCTGATGTATTACTAAACAAAAGGAGATTTCAGCAGAACACAGAAAGGAAGCAAGGTAATTATAAAGACAGATTCCCAGCAGCGCTGCCATATATTTCAAGGCAATTTGCTGACCAAGTCTTAGTAGCACCATGAGATAAACAAAAGAATGACCGTCTGTTGTAAACGAGGAAGATAATTCTGTGTCTCTCTTCTTCAGAGTCACCATAACCTTATCTGGACACTTCCCCCCTTCTAAAATACTAAGTTTGAAAACCAAAATCCTGGAATTTTGTTTCTTGGCAGTGTAAATGAAATCAATGAAACAACATCTATAAGGTGATCGACATGCGTCTGAAAGAGACACTCTTTACCAGAACAATCAGAATATTTTTGTAAGTGACATTCAGAGAATAAAAATCAGAGTACTGTTTTACAAAGCTCTATTTTCCCCTAAATAAGAAGCACCTGCAGCAACCTTTCTGGTTAGGATTCACTGTCAGGGCTACTATGATAATTGTCCACTTCTGGAAGTAAGTTTATGACAGCAAAAATAATAACTTAATTTGTATTTTTTTTTCACCATCCTGAAAGTCAGTAATACTGACAGAAGAATTATCCAGAAGAAACTGCAGCTGCACAGAATTTTTCTTTTTTTCTTAGGTGATTCCTATACTGTTTAGAGAGCTGTGATTTCCCTTCCTGTGCCAGGTGACCATGCCTACACATGCTTGCAGGGAAGACCTCTCCTTCATAAGAACTTCTGCTAATAAACCAGAAGGCTTGTCTTGACTGTTTAAAGAAGTAATTTCACACACCACACTTGTACCACAAGTATATGATATTTTCCTAGATATAAAAAGAACATTTTACATCACCTATATAAGTACATTTAGAATATCACTGCACACCACGCTCTAATGCAGCTATTGAAGCTGCTGCCAACCCATGAACAGTGCCTTTTCCAAGCTACCAGATGATTCTTTAGAAAACAAAAAAGGCCCAAGGAACAATTCTAATAACACTGCCTTACATTAATAAATGTGTTTTTTATCAGAACAAAAGAAAATGTAAATTTTCATGTATATATATAAACATATAAGCTTGTGTTTCACCCCAATGTAACCTTGAACGTTATAGAAGCACATATGAAAGTACAGGCCAGATGACTTGACACTTTGAAACAAGACCAGCTGCAAGACTGAGACTAACAGCAAAATGAACCACAATCCTGTCATGACAGTGGCTTTCCAAAATGTTTTTCCAGAATAAGTTGCCTTCACACTACTTTCCAAAAAGCCTTGACCACGCTTCCTTTCATCTGTAACATGCTAAATGTTAAGGTATTGTCAAAATGTCACCATTTAGTCACTTTGTTCTCTTACTTCTCTTTCTCTGCACAGTGCACATGGATTTCTGTACATGCCTGTGTTTGCTCCAACAATGCAATGTACCTCAGTATATTTTCCCATATACACCACTGATCTTGTAAATATGCTTTCTCTCTGTTTCTACCATTTTATTCTCCTCTCACATGCCTCTGCTTGGCAGTGTAGTATCTGTAAGTGAAATAAACTGACATTCCAGCCTTTGAAATGGTCCAATCAGTACAAAAAAACCCAAGTGAACAAAATACGGTAAACTCCAAAATGAGATTTAACTAGATAGCCTATAACTCTGAGGAGAGGGAGAGGTAAAAAAGAAAAATGGAGCACAAGTAAAGGAGAAAACGCTAAGAAAATGAGAAACACAATACATGAAGATAAAAGGACAAAATGGGCCATCAATATTTATATATTATAGAAACAAATTAGGAATATACTTTTACCTTCTGACATTTACATGTTTTTTTATAATAGGCCTGGCGTACCTTCTTTCATATGTGGATAAACAACTTTTTTTTCTTCCATCCTTACCTATAATCCCCAAGCTTTCTTATATATATATATGTTTTAAGCTGAAATCAACTACATTTCAGCTGTTACTAATCATAACAGGAATGGTTTTGATTTCCAAACGCAGCAGTCAAGATGTCAACTAAGGTAATTAAAATAAACCAAAAAGAAGTATGCAAAAAGGAAAGCAACTGAGTTTGAAAATTCCCATCTGATAATCTCCACCTGACATCAGCAGTCCATCCACGTTATCAGAAACAGGTATCTCCTGTCATCACAATCCTCTTCTCTTTAAATTACACATCACTGTTTAGTGTTTCCACTGTATAATTTTAAAAACTTGCTTTCATTTGTCTTACTGATACACTCAGAACATTTACCACAGTGGGAACACTCTACAACTGTTACCCAAATGCCTACCAAATTTGCCATTACAAATAGAAATCTGAATTTCTATTAAATACTGACATGTCTCATTCTGTCAAAACTAAAATCCACATGATTAAGACATTAAAAAAAAAATTTCAAAGAAATTTGAGAATAAATGAAATATGACGTTTGGTATACCAAACAATTTTAAGACTATAATTAACTTCTACAAGTTTTCTCCTGAAAGCCATGAGAACACTAGCTCTTATCTAGAAAGAAATACTATGTATTATTTTGATTGGATATGAAGTTCTTTATACACACTACCTATCTCAGGAAACTATATGGCGTTTTGGAGGGAGTTTTTTTGTGTGTGTTTTGTAACAGTTCCAGCTGTTACAATGAGGGCTACTAATAGAAAATGCACTAATAATCCATGAGTTTTTCATTATGATACTGCCTGGAATACATTTCAGTTCCTGATTTACACTTCCACAAGAGACAAGAACAGAAAACAATATACTGACAACTTCAAAAAGATGACTTTGTATAGCATCACATAAATATCTCTATTTCCACTTATTTCCAAATACACAAAATACTCACTCTCCTAATGTCATCTAGTGTATTAATTTCTGGTGAAAGTCCACCATGAACACAAAGAAACTGTTGATTTAAGAGAGCAGCAAGAGGGAGACAATCAAAAGCTTCCATACAAGCATCATAGACTCTTTCTGAGTACTTTATTTTACCTGCAGAAAAGAAAATAGAAATCATGAAAAAATTCATAATAGATGGATGAAGTCAACTAGTAGATCATAATTGTAAGAGCAAATATCAAAGTGAATGCTTAAAAAACCCTAAAGCAATGAGTATTTTTGGTTTTAAATGAACATTTCCAAACACCACAAAAGCAAGCACATTCTAAGACATATTCTTTTCCAGAACAATAAACTTTTTTCATTTCTTCTGCTGTCATCTTGAACATGGAGGCACTATTTTTGTTTAAAAAAAAAAATCACCCACATATTTTTTTTATTATTTTTATACAATTACACAGCATATGTCAGTGTAAAATACTACTCAGAAGTTCGCAAATTCTCATTTAGCAGCTAAGAACTAATTATAGCTTACATCGTTTTTACCTACATCAAAGAGGGTTTTACCAGGCCAAATGATCCATTTATCACTGGATCAATATTTACACAAGCCTTCAAACGGAGAGGCAGCTGACATCACCAAAGAGTTATCTTACTAGTATAGTTGAAAATCAATTCCCCAAATGGAAAAATTACTCGGCAGTAGGGTTTTTCTGCTACTTTCAAAATGCTGCTCATTAAGTTACTCTGCACTCCTGATTATAGCCAAGCGAGTAAAATAACCTTCTTCTCTTCAGGATTTTAAAATCAAGATTCATACATGAAAATTTACTCCATAATGTATATTTACAGGCAGCTGTCTTCTTGCACTCCAATGTCACACTAAACTGCAAGCAATTCTGCAGAAGTCAATGGGGCCTCCAAAGGTTTGCAAGACCTCAATTAAACTAAGAAACAAACATCTCTTAAGCACAATGACAGACTGCAGATCAGCAGGTTGGAATTTTACATTCTTAGACAGTACTTACATTCTTGCTTAAAGGTAAAATACTCCGTTAGGTGTCTGCATTCATGGTTGCCTCTCAAAAGAAATAATGTGCTTGGATAGAGAATTTTCAGGACCCATAAGTACAGCACACACTGTTGAAAAAAATAAAACGGGATCCAGTAAAATACACTAGGTTTATAAGAAATTTAAAAATGATTACTGAGAAACACTGAGTAAGGATGCTAACAGCTTCAAAAGCAGGTACAAAAGCTTAATGCACCATTTTAAAATACAGCACTACTTCCCCAAGTCCAGTTCTGGATAAAAGTTAGGCAGATTGCTTATTACTTTTCTTAATAATAACCACATAGAATGCTGAAAAAATATGGACACCCAATAATAAAGTCAGCAGAATTAAACTGCAAAACCCTTTAATCCAGACAAATACAGTATGTGTTTGTGTCTAAAATCCAATTTTATAACGTGACTCTAAACACTGGCATAAGAAGGAAAGCAGACATTAATAGAGATTGAAGAAAAAAAACCTGACAAAATAACTTACATTAAGGTTAGCTATATCATTTGGAGATCATTCTTAAACTAAGAATGGACATACACTGGGAAAACTGGTTGCTTTCTCAGTGTACAAGCAGAAAACTCAAAGAATTATAGTAAGTTTCCATCTATCACTATTACGGCAACACCAGCAGTGAACAGAGTTGAAGACAGAGCAACAAAACATGCATCATTATTTCAGCTTTTACCACACAGTAGTTCTGAATGCCTAAAATGTATTTCCTACATTTCAAATCTAGTTCTTGTATTTTTAACTGAGCACAGAAATCGCAAAACCCCAGAAGTTCTGGACTCCATCGAAATCACCTGCAAGTCGTTATTAATGTTGTTCTTAATCAATACGCATACCCTGAAGCTATCATTCTTCAAAGTTATTTTGCACAGAATAGCAGAGTATATGAAGGAAGAAAGAAAACAAATCAATGCTTTAAAAAAACGCCACAAACATTGAGAAACACATCAAAGACTTTATTGTGAAGTTCAGCTAAAGTAATTACTGAATTTTTATCTTCTTAGTAAATACACGCGAAATAGTAATTTTGCTAATGATAACTCTTGCTTTCCAATGTTTCTGTAACTCTAAAATATCCTTGCAAAGTCCCCAGACTCTTTAAAAGTGTTTCCCAGCTGAAAGCATAATCAAAACAACTGCCTATCATCAAATGAATACATGAATCATTTTGGCAAATTCTACAGTTTTGAACTGTTTAAGTTTAGTCAGGTTGCATGAAAAATCCATGGAAGCTGCCAAACTTGAAAACATTTAATAGAAAAGTGGCAAAATAGTGCCTTCCTTTCAGTGACTGGATACTAAATTTGATTTAATTGCTGAGCTTGACATGTTCTCAAGCATGTTACCTTTTAAGTACAAAACCAAATTATTTGTTTTACCTTTCCTGTACTGGCATATTTATTTTTGTTATCAAATACGGACAGACTACTGTTAGCATTCTTTATGACCTGTTACTTCCAGCACAGAAAAAAATAATTTGCACACATTTCTCTGAAGGAGTCCACCTCGATCCTTGCAGTTTGTTATATACAACCACAGTAGCATGTAATTATCTTTCCTATTTGAAGTGATAACATTTTTTAATTGGAAATGGATTACTATTAAAATATCAATGCAATTAAATATGTTTCAGGACAGACAGATTAAGACTTTATTAATGAAAAATCAAATTTCAGTGTTCCTTCATTCTTTAAAAATTTCACCTTTCTGTGAAAAGTCAAGAATTTTACCAAAAGTGTATGACCTTTCTAACCATTAAGAAAGATTTTACAGTAACCATATATGAAAACTCATGGAGGTCAACTTAAAATTCCTAAATCTTAATTAAGGCAAAAACTTAAGTAGGAAAAAAAATTTTAAGGTTAAAATGGGGAACAAATGGCTGATTTTCATGTACTACCTTTTAATTTCTCAACAAGACCACAAAGCATAGTCCCACCTTGATGCATCTGCAGCAGTTCAATTTCATTCAGACAGTCTGCACATACTTCATAGGATCATACAAAGGTTTAGGTTAGGAGAGACCTTTGAGATCATCAAGTCCAACAGCCACTCAGAATAGAAGAGAGCAAATTATCTCGATGAAAGACATGGTTTTTAAGAACCTGAGAGTGGTTTTCAGAATCTATTTAGCATATCTTTATATTCTGCAAGTGTATTTAACATGAGAAATATGGTGTTACTCTTGGGGATGGTCCTGTGCTGGACTAAGAGTTGGACTCATGATCCTTGTGGGTCCCTTCCTACTCAGCATATTCTGTATTTATATTAAAAACTAAATTAAAATCCTATGAGGGGAAAAAAAGCGCAAGCCTGTTCTTATTAATATATTCAAGAACACTTATTGTTCAGAAGTTCTTTTGGGTGTAATGGTTGAAAAGCTTTAATAATATGCTTTGATATATTAACACATAGAGCTGCTATGTGAATGTCCTTTTCAAGGACAATTACGTTATTTGTAATCATCACGAACAGGACAAGAGGATTGAATTAATAAGTAGGGAATGTCTACTGAAATTTTTGCTTAAAGATGAGGCAACCACTCTTGCTGTATCTCCTGCCTGTCTACCATCTCTAACAACCCCAAAAGGCTTGTGCATGCCCTTCACAGCATATATCCCCACATGTTATTAGAATGGCAAAATTTTGATACAGAAATGGAAGACCATACACTGTGGCTTGCAAGATACTATTTCCAATGGTATGTCACTCCATTAGATTTGGTATCTATGAGGAGATCCCAAGCTGAGGCACTTCTCAGGTTGGCTCCAGAAGAACAGTTAACTTAAAAATCATGGCTCTGAAACTAATCGACATGAATAAGTGAATACCTCTGAAATGCAGCACATCTAATAAACATGCTGAAAATAAAAAAATTATTTGAATTCCAAATAACTGAAAAATTAATGGCAGAAACACAGAGCATCCTTAGTGAGTATCTGCATTTGCTCTTAGAATTTTAGTAAAGAAAAGTATTAATAATTATTAAAAACCATTTGATTACATAAATAAAATTAATTTATTTTATAAAAACAAACATCTAATAATATGCAACAGATAATAATATTGCAAATAAGAAATTAAAAGACCTTGAAGTTATGACTCACCTGTTCTCCAAAAACATACAAACACATCTTCCTGCATATTATCACAGAAGCAGCATTATGTATAATAATGTTATAGAATTCAACTTTTAAAAAACTAACTAAAGAAAGAGGAAGAAAAACTGGTAAGACTAGTGATTTCAACATGACAGTCCAAACTGCTGGTCAATATCCTCCTCTAAACAGGCCTTTGTCACAGGAGAAAGCACAGCAAGGAACACATTCACATGTTAAAGCAGACCTAAAATTTCATTTGAAAACCTCAGTGAAAGTGTGCTCATAGAAAAATTTAGGACAAAACAGATTAATATATTCAGTTACCTCTATACTAAAATAACCTCTGTCTACATAGTCACCGAGGAAGAGGTATCTTGTGTTAGCAGGTGATCCTCCCACTTCAAACAGCTTCATTAGATCAAAGAACTGGCCATGAATATCACCACACACTGCAAGCAAAAATTTTGTTCAAATTAATTTTAAAAAAATCTAACAGAAAAGTTACTCGTTATAGTTAAGCAAACAGCCACAAAGTACTTCTAATTAAGAGGAAAGGCAGGTATAAAGTAGGAACAACAGAAATTTTTGAAGGTTCCCCCTTTGTTTTTCTTTAAGATGCTGTCTTCACCACCTGTGGCAAAGCTGATGATAGCCCTACTTGAGTCTAGCAGATTGTGGACTATTTTTCCAACACAGTTAATGCACTGAGCATTGCAGTCTTGAAAGCTGTCAGCAGCTCTTCACTGTCCTTCCCAACCCCTTAGGTATCTTTGCAAATTCTCCTTGGTATGTGTATTTGAAAATGCCTGCTGCTTTGCAATGATTTGCTTGAGTCCATGTGAGCTTGAAAAAAAGTGGAGAGTATGCTTTTGTTTCTGAGTCAGGCTAACATACCTTTTCACCATATCTTCTCTTTGCTCAGTTACTTTTCTCCTTCAAATAACCATGTTCACTATTTCAACAGTGGATTTTTCTTGTGTTTTTAGAATATGAGACAGGACAAGACCAGCGGTCAGCAACCTAAGGCGAAAGCGCCAAAGATAGCAGACGGGATGTCTTGGAAGAGCATACAGCAAAACCAGGTTGTCTCAAAATTAAAAAAGAAAAGTAATCAAAAATTGCACAGAAGAGACAACTGCTCCGATCTCCTCTTTCCCACAGGAGTTCCCAGTTAGTGGAAGTCATCAGCTTCCTTTTCACTTTTGCATGGAGTATGGCTGATAACCATTAACAGGAACTTGAGAGACTACGCCTTTCATTGATGCAAAATGTCACTAATCAACTGACAAATAGCATCTTCTGACTTCTTAGAGTTTATCTGTAAATTCTTTGGGGGAAAAAAAGTTGTTCTAATTTTGGAAAGAAATACTGAATATGGTACACCACACTTCAAAGGTTATTATTCCCTTAGAGCAGGCCACTTGACATCACAACATCAAAATATTAGGCTGAATGTGTCCACATTCTTTTTTAAAAATTTCTACTCAAACACTGAAAGAACTTTCCTTCTTTTTCAATTGCCAATACACCAACTACCTGAACAAACAAAAATATAAAAATTCTAAACAAATTGTAGTTTTGAGCTTTATCTGAAACTGCAAAAGACTGAGCTCAGAGACAGTCACTTAGTGGTTTCCACCATTTCAATCATTCACTGTTTAGAAAACATCAGTAAGAATAATGATGTACTGCTTTAATGTCTTCATTTACCCGATGCTAACAAATAACATGCTGATGTCCTAAAAGAAGTTGTCAGGCACTGATTTTATATATGTCCATTTCGAAGAAACCACATTCAGATTAAAGAAAATCTGATTTGAACACAAAAATCAAATCTACTTTCTATTTATTATCATAAATGACAGTTATGCAACATAAACTTTCTATCAGTCTAGACTGCTTATAAATGAAAATACTAAAGGACACCAATTCCACCTTTCATCAGGTCAAACAGAAACAGAACTAGTCACACTATGAAAATACTCCAAGAAAACCTAAGAGTCAGTTTTGTATCCCAGTGGATCTGCTCCTAGTGTTAAAGATGCTAAAACAATCTTTAAACACTTTCCAGTACTACTACTCTCACAAGAACATGATTTTATATGCAATCACCAGGCTTGCTTACAGATGAACTATAAAGGTGCAAATTACAGTATTTGCTTCAAACCACAGCAACTAGCTTCTTTTCACATATTTAGATTTCAGGACTATCCTGAGTTCAGGTAGATACCTTTATTCCTACTTACAATATTGCAGGAGTTAGAAATCCATAATTCAACATCCTTTAACTACTTCATTTTTTAACCAATTTTAATACCAAGCCTACTGGCTTTTTCAATAGGTTTAATGCCTTCATTTTGCAAAACAATGTGCAGACTGTCATGCAAATGCAGTTGTGAGGGATAATTCAATAAGACTAACACAGAAATTTTATTTTAGCGACTTTAAGACAAGTTCTACTACTGAAAAAGTCTGGGTTTTTTTAAATTTAATTATGTGTGAAATTATCTAGAAATATTACCTGTAATTGGAGCTTCGACTTCTATCATAGTTTTTTCCCTCCGTAATATTGCAGCACCCTCATTGATGATTCTAAGTGCAATTTCTTCATCCACTCGACCTTCTTTTATCAAGTGGTTCTTCAAAATGTCAACCCTTGGTCTTCCATCTGTGTCAAACACTTCTTCAGATGTTAAGCGATGTGTTGGTGGAAAAGGGACAGCTAAAATTTAAAAAGAAGAAACAGTAGTCACGACAATGCTATTTTAAAAACATAGTCCATCCAGGACTGGATCTATCGTGGAATAGCTGCTATCCAAAGTAGTAAACTTTTTTTTTAATCACCTAAATTTATGTCATCATTAAAATCTGGATAGAATAGTGCTATCTGTGTACATACTTAAAAAACTAAACATAACATGCAAGGTTGTAGAAACTATAACACAGTTAGAAGGCACAATGATACGTACAAAATTTGGAGGAGTCAAAACTGGCTTTGCAGAGGGAAATAATCTCTCTCCAATATAAAGCCATTTTCTGAAGGACTCATCAAGTATTGGTGATGGAGAATGTTCATTTAATATCCACTCAGACTTGCAAAAGCATTTAGAAATCATCCTATCATCAAAGCCTCAGGGGGAAAAAACACCAAGAAACCTCAACCAAACAAAAAACCACACGAAATCAAATCTGAAGCCAGCAAGAAAAGGATACAACACTGTTTGAAAGACAAGAAATAAAAGGAGATAATAAGTAGCGGCCGGGGACCAAAGCAGACTCAGCAACTGTCCAGACAGAACATTTAATGGCCATGAATTCAAACAGTGGCAGTTCAGTTACTGCACAAATGAAATATGCATGCTGAACATGGAAAAAGAGGATACTTCAAAACTGCCACTAAGCATTGTGTCAGAATATGATCTCACTCATGCAGGATTTTACAGGAAATAAAACTAATCTCACCCTGTCCCCTCCTCAAGCCAACCACTGTTGAAAGAACAAACTGAATGAGGAGCAAAACCATGCTTTTTCTCTCCATTTAAATGTTAAAACCGAAAAATGGGAGAAGCACATCTATTCAAAGATAAGAACCAGTAGTATGAGCATACTTGTAGATAGATTTTATTATTCTCTGAAGTTAAACTTTACATTCCAAAAGTCAATGCTTAAATACTAAAACATTCGCTGACTTCACTTAAATTGATTTCTAGATTACTAGTTACTAGTAACACATTGCTAGTCTTCTCTTTTATGGAATAATAAAAATCTATCAATAAAACCACTGATGCATAAATCACCTACATATATTCACTGAAATTAAATTAGATTAGAAAATAAAGTAGAGAATTGTCACATATTCTTCTTATAAAAGTTTCTAAATAGGAAGAGGCTAAAAAATGTGCCTTTACTTTCCACCATGTAGAACAACTTTGGCACTTTATTTTCAGGCAGAAAATATTTTATTAACAAAAGAGAGATTACATGTGTTTCCTTCAGTCTCCTCTAGTAGTGCTTGAAGTTTCACTTGGAAATGTTAAAATTCAGTGTAGTCCAAATGTTAATAAACTTTAATGAGTTAGGAAATCAAAAGACAATTACTTCTGTTCCATGTAAAATTGTTTAAAAAACTAAATCTGGCTCTGAAAAGAGAAATTAACTGTTCTGATAAAATAAATTTAATTTTTAGAAGCACTTCATTATGATCAGGCAAACACCAAATCCAGTATTCACTGTTTTTCTGAACCTGACTTTCCAACCATCATATTATCTCAATGTTACTTTTGTATTATTTCAAAGTTTATATGAATCTGTACATAAATCAGCTTTAAGCCCCTAATTCCCCCACTTTTTTTAACACATTATTTGTGAGCCCACAACTGCCTTCAACAAGGCAAAGTTGAGCTCATCCTTTTATGAGAGACCAGACAATTCACAAAGTAGATTTCTCCTCCTTTAATTGCTGTAAAAGCATTAGAGATCACACACACCTTCCCAGAACCACAATCACCTCCAAGTTCTGTAAGAACTGTGCTTCATTAGTGCCAGTATTATTCCTAGATAAGATCTACTTAAGTGAAAGATGACTTGTTTTCTTTTTGGAGGTTTTTTGGGCAGAAGCAAAGTATGGTAGAAAATGGTCTGTTAAGGTGAGTACCAGTTCTCCATTACTTTGCTACTTCATTACAGGTACATTAATACCTTACAATAAAGCATGCAGTGGAGATCCAAAGGTTAGTACAATTTGAATGGATACATTCCCAGCACATAGTAAAGAGCTTCAAAGTAGAAAAACATGATTTAGAACTACCAATGGCTGCAGATTCAAAAAGATGGTGTTGACCTCTTCCTTATGACAGTTCAGTCTTTTCAAGAGTTTGAAGTCCGGGGTAAATGAAATTTGCTTCTCTTAATGAAGTTCTTATGTCTACTTAATGTATTTCAGATCAGATTAGTACAAAAATGAATTCTTTTTTAACAAACTATAGCTTTGAGTTTCTCTATCAAGTTACATTTTAATCCAGCATCAAGATATCTCTCACATTATTTGAACTAATATACTTATGAAGATTTAAATTTAAAACTATATCCAGGGGTTGGTTATTCATAATGCACAAAACCCACCACTGTAATATGAGAAGCAATTAGAGCTATATTTGCCTCATGAAAAAATGAAGTCTTAAAAACTAGTTCCTCAGAGTTTAACTAAATCCTTTTCACACAATACATGCATTTTCCTATTGCTCGAGAATGATTTTTTGAGAATAAGCTTCAGAGAAGGCAGAATAAAACATGGCTAGAGATTTTATCTGTACCATCCAGTGAATAAAAAGTAACACTGACTACAAAAACTGTTTCTTTCCATTTTATACTTTAATTTTGGTCTCAGAAATAGTTAACACTGTATCAGAGTGCATACCTTTGAAAAATATTACAAACAACATCTTTTAATAGGTTAAGGATGATAATTTTTGAAGCATGTAGACAATTTTGGCAAACTAATGGGTTTAATTAAACCTTTGATGAAGTAGTCATAGAATGTTATAGCCTAAGGAAAGAGAATTGCAGCATGATGTGTTCCAAGACAGAAATATTATCCATGCTTCAAAGTCTTTGTGCATAACCTGCACTCTTGGGACTGCAACAGAGTGGTAATTAAGAGGAATTACCCTAAGGAAATAACATAGTGTTGGGCATTAAGGGATTCCCTTCTACCATTCCCAGAAAAGCCAAACAATAGAAAAGCATTTCCAGATGAATCTCTAAAGTAATACACACTGCAGTACAAAATAACAGACATATCCTATTAGTAAAAGTATAGATGTTAATAACAAACATAACACATCATGATTTACAACAATGTACAAGAGTTTTCTGAAATAAACAATTGCTTACCAATGAAAACTAATCAATTTCACTTTAGAAATACATAGGTATGGATGACACAATTTTAACTATATTGATCTAAAAATTTAAACAGTAATTCTGCGGGGAAAGCACAGTGAGTACTTTTTGCAATTTGTTAACAAAATACTTTGATGCTTTTATTACTACTTGTATAAGCATTAAAAGAGAGGGGGAAAAAAATCACCTTTCCGTTATACTGAAGTATTACTAAGAGATATCAAAAGCAAAACCTCTGAACTTCTTCAACACTAATCTTCTACAAGCCTCTGGGTACATTTATACCTTACAATAAAGCATGCAGTGGAGATTCAAAGGTTAGTACCAATTTGAGTGGATACATTCCTAGTACATAGTAAAGAGCTTCAAAGTGAAAAAACTACATTAACATGGCACTTTACCCAATATAATAATCCCTGCTGAGAGGTGCAATATGGCAACTAACACAAACACCATACTTGCAGACCCAAAGCAGATCTCACTTTGCTTAGTAACTGAGTACAACAGTAGCTGCTAATACAATCTTACATGTAGATACTGTAAATTTAAACCATGCTGATACATATGCCCATTGTAATAACCTCAGTTAAATCTGGCTTGTATCACACACACCCTGTCCGAACCGGCTCACAAAACGAGATCAAAGCCTCTGGACTAATGCAAGAAAAAGCATCAGCGATCAACTGCACAAGGTACTGCACTTCCACAAGCAAAGCTGTTTCCGTTCTTAATACTGTAAAACTTAAATAATTATTTTTCTCTGACAGAGAAGGAAAATTAGCCATTTTTCCTCAATAATCATGTTTCATGAACTTAGTTTTGGCTGTTATACCAAGCTCCATGTCCCAGATTGCATTTTCTGTTCTAAGAATGTTTTTGATTTCATAGACAAAGTCTCAGCTCACACTAAACACAGACATTCTCTTTGTGAAGAATTTGTTGCTTTGGTGATAGGTGTACATGAAACAGCATATATAATGTTTGTCTCTACCAAGTGATATCATATATCAATACACCTGTGGTGTTCTGTGAAAATAAAGGCCAGCATCCTTCGTTTTGTCAGCAGGTTTATTATCATGATAGCAGAGTTGTCTGTGGTTTTTTTGTGATTTAGTCAGGTTTTGTGAGCCTTTGGTTTTATAAATGCATTGTTGTCTATGTGTTGTCACTCAGAAGAATCACAAAGCCTAACACCTACCACATCTTTCAGTCTGCGCCTGGCGTTTTCACGCCTCTGCCAACATCTATAAAGAAGGAGAAGATGTAGCACCCATGACTGCTATGAGGACAGAATATATCCAATTATCCTTCTGCATTTGGCAGAACAGATTTGAAAAAAACAGCACAAAGACATCACAGATGGTCTGTGGACCAGCAACCTTGAAAATACTAGATAAGCACAAATACACAGCAGTGTCTACTGCAATCAGAAAGCTACAATCAATAGCTGACAAAACCCATGTTACCCTACTCATCCCAAACAAGAAAGCACAGATTCAGCTAAGTCAGTTTCTTTACAAAAACTATCCTGAAGTTTCTTTGAATGGAAGGTTCTTGCTATATTAGCAAACATCCTAGAAGCAAGAAAAATGACTCTGTAAACCTTGAAACCCTACAACAGTACTGCAGGCACTATTTATTTCATCCTCACTTATCACGTACTTCCAGTCTTATAAATTTCACAGAATTTTAAATCTCAAATGAAACTATATACCTAGTATGCCAAAGTGCATTCATTCATCTTTTACACTGCCTGTGTAGTTTTCCAATTAACTTGGTTGACATTTTTGGAAGTTCCTCTCAGGAAAAATATAATTATTTGTTTGAAAAGTATTTAAAATATACTCCTCCCATTAAAAAGGCCACAGATTACTATGCCAAAAGATTACTTAGTACTTAAATGTGACTCTGTCAATGATGGATGCATAATTCTTTCCCTCCCTCTATTCTCTTTTCCAAACAGGGTGGTTTAAGAATTTTCCCTAGTTTCATCCAGACCACCACACTTATGATCACTGATAGAATTATTTTCCACTATTTTTTCCAGATCCTGAATAGATGCTTTCACAGTTTTTACCTCCACTGCACCTTATTGCTATGAATTCCATGATTTTAATTACATGTTAGATGAAAAAGTATTTCACCTTTTCTATTTTGTTTGGTCCTGCATTTCTACTTTTCACAGGGACACAACAACTACTGTTGCTTCCTATTCAGCTTCTTCATTAAATATCTTTCATAAGGTAAGCAGTGTCTAATTCTACACCTATTCAACCACCCCTTTTCCAAGTCAGACATTTCTCATCTTTGTCACTCCACCTTGCCTGAAAGCCTCTCTGTACCTCTGAACACATCTTTAGATAAAGAAGAAGATCAGGAGGATAGAACAAAGTTACATGTTGTTGCTCAAGATGCACATATAAATGGCATGATCGTGTAATCTCTTTTTTCTAAACCGATCATCTAATAATCCCTGAATTTCTATCAGACTGTTTGACTGCCACTGCACTAATATTTCCAGAATATTGTTCATACAGATCCTAATATTTCTTTCTCAAGTTCATCACCTTCTCTTTTTAAGCAAGAATTGTCCTGTTCTTTGTAGAGTCTGCTCTACCTGAACAGCATCTTCTTTATCCAGGCTCTCAGACTAACAAGAGGTTCCTGAAACACCTCTGAAAGTTTGCTATCCTGGATAAGTGTCACTATATGCCATTCATTCTGTTTTCTAAAGAACTTGTCAACATGTTTAAAGAGCACAGATAACAGATGCTAATCTCCCTCTACCATGGGAGTTTATTACCTATTGATATGCTTTCTTTCCTAACTAATTTTGATCCAAAAGAGGATATTTCCTTTTGTTTACTTTAAAGGCTTCAGTGAAGGAACCTGATGAATAGGTTTGCCTGGATCAACAAGCTTACTGGCTCCTTCAAAGCATTCTAACAATTCCTCTTAATTTTCATCTATAAGAACTGTACCAAATCCTCTTTAATACTGTATTTCCTCAAGGACATATAGTCCACTCTTTCTTACAAGTGCCATGAATCTGTTTAAATTAAACTTATTGATCTACAGTTCTCCAGTTCAACCTAGAATTTAAAAAAAATGCTGCTCTATTCCATCTCTCTGACCCAGAAGATGAGTTGCGTCACAAGATATGGGAAATAAATCCACAATTTTGCACCCAAACCCCCAAAGAATTCCTTTGGAAGCACCAGACAAATATCTTCTGATACTGGGATAATTTTTTTGGAACATTTTTTTGTTGATATGTTTTGAAACCACTTACATTCAACGAGAGAATTCTTTGGTCCCATTCAGCAGTAAGAAGTGACTCATGCAAAAGAGTCCTTAATTCCTTACACAATAAACACACATTTAAGCAGCTGCCTGATTTTTGTGCTCTGGCCTTACCTTCCAACCCTCAACTGCCAATTTGCCCTACTGAACTGGAGGTGGGCTTCCATTTTTGGGTGGGTTTTTTTGGGTTTAGTTGCTGTTACTTCAAGTTTGATCCACTCTATCCCCTAAAACAAAAAAAGACCAGTTGAATGAACACTTACTTGTCAGAATTCAGTTCCATGCCACTGCCTCTTCCCCAAAACAGAACTGTGATTTTTTTTAAAATATGACCTTTTAACACTCTCTTTACACAGCTGCTTTTCTGGATCATCTTAGAATAATTTCTGGCCAGCCGGGTAAGTGCCTTATAATATTTTTAAAACAGGTTTCATGCTGCATGTCAACTTTTAACCTTTTACCTTTTTTTTTAACCAGACTCTGAATTGTAAAGTTAAATACTGCAATGATTTCTTTTTCTCCTTACATGGACATAATTGTCCAAGAGTAGCTATTAGTGCCTTAATTTAGGATCCTGCTCAAAGGTTATATCTCTATGGGTTTCTCTGAACAGTTGTTTCAATGAGCTTCCATTTAGTATCCAAAATGACAGTTTGCCAATCAGACTGTACCGCGACTTTTATCCAAAGCAAAGGAATACTGAAGCCTTCCATTTCCAGAACAGACATAATCTCCAAATTTAGCATTAGGTCAGCATGACAAGGTCCTGTGAACCACATCCCAAAATCTACCAACACCAACACAGTGGACAAAGCACAATGCTGGGGAGGACAGAGCATTTCCAAGTACAAATCTGGGGTGCAGCTACCCGCAGGTGGGTCGGACAAGCCCTGGTGCTTTGCCCTCAAAGAAAAGCCAATGAAGGCTCATCCCTGCCACGCCCAGGACCTCCCTATCAATCTGAGTTTACAAGCGCTTCTTCCTCCCTACAAGTGAAAAGCACTTCAGTATGAAGTAGTGCAACAGCTGTTTCAGTAGAAAAACTACATCCACAAATTTAAAGTTTGAAAGCCACATGCACCGAAAGGTCAAGCACCATGAGTGAAGTCAGTCAATTATCATCCAACAAGAAAGGCAAAGGCAAACCCAAATCCTAAAGAACCAGATACATCACTTAGATATCAACAGCATTTTAAAGCAAAAAGACTTTGACAGAACATAATAGAGGAAACTGCTGTCTTCCACAAGGCAGTAAAACATTAAGTATTCGTCAAAGACGAAGAGACTGCCTTAGAAAACAGTGAATCAGGATGACAGGTACATTTTCTCTTCTCTATTAAGGAAGAAAAAAAAAACAGCAACAAAAGCCTCATCACAAGATATCTTTTCGGAACCAAATGCCAGAAGCTGACTAAACCATTTCAATTCCATAACGAACCATTAATTTATAGGAAACTCTGCAAGTACAAATTACTTAGACAACTTAACTAAGCCATGAAAAAAAGAAAATTTGAGCTTTTTATATGCTTTAAAAGCAACCCATGATCTTTGATGATATAATTCATACCTGGAAAGGTATGTCAGACCAACACAGTTAAATTGTACAGACTGCATATTTAAACCCATTATTATATTTACTATGTATATGTCTAATATGAACATATTACACCTGATAATCTTTCATATATTTCTCGATATATATATACTATTGCTAAATTGCTAAATATATAGGTCACAATATGAAGGGGACACATCCTAATCATTATCCTACTTATTAAAAAAATATTAATTACTGATGATACAATAATTTAACCATTTCTTCTTGGGTGAGTATCTCTTGCCCATTTCTGCTAAGATATACTATCAGTGGTAAAGAATTTAATTTCTCATGGCAGCTGAAATGTAATGGATTCTGTTCCTTCTCTGCTCTTTCAGTAATACAGAAGAAGAAAATGAAGCTTAAATAAAAGCAAGAGGAATAATGCAAATAACAGCAAGCTCTAAGCCCTGAATTCACATTTCCTCCCCAAAAGACCCAGTACATGGAAAGCATGAAAGCTGAAATATGGACCAATACACAGATACACCAGACAATATTGCTACATTTTTCTCCATTGCTTTTCTCAAGAACCTGAGACATTATAAGTGACCTATTCATTGTACAATAAGCAAGAGCATGGTGAGCGTTTCTTGGTATGTGAGAGGCAGTGCATCTGTTTGTGAACAGGGAGGTGACACAGTTGTCACATTTTAACATGGTTTCAAGAAATGTATTTACGTTGCACAGATACTCCCACTCAGGACTGACATAATCTGCAATCTTGCACCTCTGGGGTCACTGTCTAAAATAAATATTTCCAACTGCACTGCACCTAATGGAGGAGGGGAGAACTAAACCACCCTGTCCTTTGTATCAATTAAACAGATGGCTTGGCACAACTGACCAGGCTCTCTCCAGAAGCCAATGATTCAGCATGATAGGTATGGATAGAGCAGGTCAACAGAAGGTATAGGAAAATGCTGTATTAACTGGTTTAAATTACGTCAGATGAAGCCATCAAAGCCTGATTACCTTTAAATAGTTCTGCATCCTATATACCCAGGTTCAAAGAAATACTGCAACCTCAGGCAGTAATTGTGTTAGAATGAAGCAAGTCCTAACTACAATTTCAAACAACCAGATACATAGGTCACATTTAACAAGGTGAATTATTAAGTGACTAGAAATCAGCAGGCCTTCCACTGCATTATAAAGTCTCTGATCACTTATTATTCTTTTGCATTGTTTGAAGAACTTTATTTCTTAACACAAATAGCACTAAAGATACAAAAATTCAGTGATTCCAAACACCACATATTAAAGCAGCACTAATGAGTACAAGTTTCCAATAGATGGGTTTTAACATCTTCTACTTTTACCCTTGCAATTTGTTCAAAAATATCAACAGGTTAAGCAATCCAAAATGCGTTACGACTTATTGCGAGCAAAGCTTTCCAACTTACTGGAAAAACATGACAATTTCCAAAACATACTATGGGATTCCAAGGTTTTAATTAAGACCTGCTGAAGAAAAATACATCCTTGTCATTTCTCAAGGTCCCCTGTTATATAAAAAGTTAAATGACCAGATCACCACCCCTTCAGATTCAGTGAGATCCTGCATTCCTAGGAACATGAATTCTAAAAGCAGAGTGCTTGCACACAGCCGTGAATTCCAGCAGCCCAGGCCTGCCATCACAACCATCCATGCTGCTACCATCAAACACAGTTCAACATGAAAACCACTGAGATAAAAATAAAGTGATCTGTAATTTGAGCAAACACAACCTAGGAATTCTTTGAAGCCCTACCTTAACTGACAATTTAGGTTTAACATATATATTTCAGGATGCTTTGGTTGCAAAGCATCCAGTACTTTAGTACTCACCAGTACTAAAATGACACATTTGATGGAATTCAGAGGAAAGAACTTAATATTTTACAGCATTTTGGTGGCTTATTTAAAACATTTTACTTTTTCTCCTGAGAAGTATAACGTTTGATTTTTAAAGGCCCCCCGCGAGATTACCCAGGAAGGCCACAAAGAAATAGATCAAGGTGAATTTTCTCCATCAGAACTGGAACCTGAGAAGAGCAGCCAATAGAAAGGGCGGCAGCACCTTCCCACTCGCTCTTCCCCTGCGCTATCAGCTCCTGCAATCACCGGGCTCTACCCCGCACAAGCGGCGCAGAAGCCCCGCGGAGCCGGAGCCCGGCGGTGCCCCCGGCCAGCCCCGCACTCGCTCCGGGCAGCGCATCCGGGCGGAACGCGCCAGGCCCGCAGGCCTCGGGCACCGCTCCCGCCCCG
>VYXB01002818.1:994850-1108836 GCA_013397135.1 Pachyramphus minor | reverse complement strand
AGAGGGCACGTCTCGCCCCCAGCGCGGCTGGAGGGGGCCCCACCGCCTCACCTGTCGGTGCAGAGGCGGCCGAGGGCAGGACAGAGAGGAGGAAAGAGAAATTTCCCCAAAGACCCTGGGCACGGCTTGCAGCAAGCTCCCAGCACCAGATAGTTCAGCTAAACTTAGCTTGGAGCTAAGCAAGAGTGAACAAGAGCATTGAGAGCCTTGGTTGCGGCAGCAGGAGCTGCCCCCGCGCAGGCAGCGGGGCAGAGGCTCAGCACCAGGGCCTGGTCTTGGCAAGTGCAGCAGACCACAAACCCTTATGTCACATACAAACCCTGCAAATTTGGTGCAACACAATCCTGCCACATGCAGTGTATAAGACAGGACTTTGCCTTGGCAGAAAGGTTGGTACAACTGTACTAGATCTAAGCTAATCCGGTTATTATGACTACTCTGTCTTAAATTAACTTTGCTGATGAAAAAAAAAAGTAAGTAGTTCCTGCTCTCCTTTGTATCAGCTGTTAACCTCACCCTGTCTCCTTTGATTTAGTTTTTCCCCAGTTGTACCAGTGCAGGTTGTAGGACTGGCAGTGTAGTCGTCTGGCTTAAAAACCAACCAACCAACAACAACAACAAAAAAATCACCCAGCAAACAAAAAAAAGGTCCCAAAGCAAATAAAAAAAATCCCAGTAATCAGCCCAAAAGAACAAAACAAACAAAAAAACCCATACCAAAAATGTTCAAATCATGCATTACTTAAATATCTTCCAACACACCCAACCAGATCTAGCAAACATCTAAACACGTACATATAACCATATTTAATCAAATGCAGTATATCTAAAGAGTTGCTGCTCTGCATTTCAGCTATCCCCACAGCTCTTATGCACTATTTGTACTGACCTATGCAATCTATTCTATACAATAAACCAGGGATTTAAGAAAGAAAAGCCTCTCAGGAGTAACAGTTTCCAGCAAGGTCTTGGTTCTTGCCCCATTCAGGTCCAAGGAAAAAGGATGACACCTGAGGGGAGGACCTGCCACGTTAAGCATGAAAAGCTCTTTGGCTCAAGCAAACAGACACTGAAATTTATGGGTTACACAAGAGCTTTGGTTGACCTTGGGTTTTTTTTCAATAGCCAAGACAGTCCAAGCAAGAAACATTGAATGAAACATCACTGTAAAGACATTCAAAGATGCAAATGGAAATTTTAAGGGAATAAGAATTACAAACCCTCTGGGTATTTATTAGTGACACAAGTGAGACTCCAAAGTTTTGAAAAAACAAAATTCTAGTAATTCTACATCCACAAGTAAAATACGTGCATGCACACAAAAAGAGAGCTGGGATACATCCAAGCATCATGGAAGAAATCCTGGATGGCTATTTTGGATTTAATTGCTAAGCCATCCAGCAGCAGGAAATACTACTTTATACCACATGTTCTGCAAATGTCTGTCATTTAAAGGGCCTGGGTTTTAAATAGGACAAAAGCTCATTTGCTTCAATATCATGGACATGAATCCACTCAAGAGTATGCAATGAGAGCATGGACAGGAAGGGAACTAGATGTTGCTCCTATTGAGTTTAACATTAAAGTAAATCTGCTGGAACACGAAGCAGCGGTAATAAATTCAGTCTCTTATTTAAAATCAAGAGAAGCTCAGTAATAAATGCAGTTGGAATGTCTGGCAGCATGAAACAGCTAAGAGATTCTCATATTATAAAGAAATTAATTTATCCATCAGTTCCAAACACACAGGGAGCCTGAGACCTTGCTGAGTGTTGTCAGAGGAACCTCCACCTCACCTGAAGTGCAGTTGCAAGAGAGATGCCTTACTTATTTCAATTGCTCACTTCCCTCAGGAGCCTGTAGCCATGTCCCCTGAGGTGTGAAGTAAAAGGGGCTGATGCCGTCAGAATTGTGGCTGAGGAAAAAGCATAGCAGAATATTATTTTGTTATGATGCTGTGCCAGAAGGAGACATTATCAGCCTCTAGGCAGCATACCCAGTGCCCTGCATTCTGAAACACTTCCAGTTATATCCAGACATCACCTGAAGAAAACACACAGATAAGATTTTGCTGGGTTCACAATCCATCCCCCGCCAATACATTAGGTTGATATAAAAAATGGTGTTATGTCTCCCTACAAACCACACCTCCTGAAAACATTAAAATAATAATCTGACCTTTTTTTTTTTGTTAACAACATCTAGAAAGAGAAGTTAGCTAGCACAGCTACCTTGCTGTTTTATGGTAGTTTTTCTGACATATTCTATCTTGCCTCATTAAAATACAGAGCATGTGCCGCTGTCATTAGGATAGTATCAAAATTTTCATCAGGCAGAAATCTGTAGCTCGCTCCCCCCTAAGCCTCTACCTTGTCATTGAAGCTTTTTCATGTAGTATTGCCTCTAAATCTGCTAGAGATTCTGAAGGGGCACTGACATTGCCCCAATTTACCCCATGGTGAGAGCAAAGATGATTGATTTGATACATCTTGTGTTCAAGTAATCAATTTCCACCAGCACCACAAGTAGCACGATTATAGAAAATTAGGAACACAATTACAAACAAACGTGACCTTGCAGGTAGAAGTCAGTGTGCCTTTATAATCCTGTTTCCCACAAATCTGCCACAAATTCCAGACAAATAGAAGCATTTCTGGAAAGTAGAGTCAAATTTTACTTCCTGTTCAGCTTTGCCACCAAGTGGCCATTCCATTCCACTCCACATATTTTAACACCAAATTAAAAAAAAAAAAAAAAGAAAAAAAAAAAAGAGCAAGCTAATTCATTCCTGTTCTGACTGAATATTCCAAACCATTACCTAGCTGCTAGCACTGCCGGACTGCTTTCCAAATAACTGCTTTCATGATGGAGAAACAATTCAGCAGGAAAAGCACACAGGAAAATCAAGCCAATCCATCTTCTTCTGTACCACAGGAATTGGAGCCATTTGGGATGCAGGTGATCCTTGACTTCCCTTCTGCTCCATCTCAAAGAAGTACCTGCTGAAGCTGCGTGCAAAAGCTGTTTAAATGAAAAGGTGCTATGTGAAAACCCAGACTTTTCTGACACCTCTCCTGACTGAGTGCTGTAAGGTATAGAAGCAAATATATTTTAGTAAATTGTTGTCTCAGGCAAGTGCTGTTTATTGAAGCAGAAGTTAGACATAGAAATGGATGTGTGAAATTCTGTAACCATCTCTTGCAGGAGGGCAGATGATGAGAACAGTCTCTTCTGACTCTAACAGCGACATACCTTAAAAACTGGCACAATGCAATGTCCCAGAATCATCTAATTACCCAACAAGAACTTTTTGAAAACTAAGAAGGAAATTGAATCACAGGAGAGAGAGATATATTCCAGATCCCAAGAGAAAGATGCACACAGCAAATCTTGCAGAGATAAACCAGGTCTGAGAGGGGAAGACCTGCTATAAGCAGAATAAGATGAAGACAAAACTTTGAAGTTGTTCCATTTCATTGACTCTCACTAGTGACTGTTTGAAACAGTTCTTTCTGAATTGCCAGAAACGGTATTGTGGTTGACATAAACTGGGAAACTGCTTCAGAACAAGGCACATTTTATTTTAAATACATTTTGACATGTTACTGTACTGAGTTTCAGTAAGAATACTTGAAATCTTTCTTTTAACAGGACATAAGATTTCCCTGCTTCCCAAGAAATTTTTTAATGGCAATCTTATTATATGAAGGCATCTTTCAGAAAGGATGAAACCATTGTCCTAAGTCATTTTCTCTAACATCACAAAATCATCATCACTGCAATACGCCAGCTGCCAAGGTCATCCAGTACCAAGAAGTTGCACTGACTTAAAAAGAGAAGAACTAAAACCAAATTATGAGATAGTTGCTGGTATAAATGACAAGCTATTTTACTATTACAGTCTATTCTATCCTGTCACACTCCCTTCCTGCACACATTTCCCTCATTCCCCAATAAACTCTCTGAAGAGGCTGAGGAAGCACAGGCTATGTTAGAAAAGCTAGTCAAGGCCTCAGTCACTACTTGCATCATATCACAACTGTGAAAAACAGGTTGAAGCACCCCAACCTGACTCCAGAATTTTAGATGATTTTCATATACCAAACCCGATCAGCCACATTGGGTGGCCACACTATTTTAAATCTCACACCTCTGGAGTGATAGTACCTCAAACTTTTCTTTAGGTTCCTCAAAACATCCCTCACTTTCTCTGCTTAAAGCATTCCTTCCCCTGCCCTTATTATCTAGTTCAAACTTTTCCTTCCTTCGCCTTAAGCGATTGCTCTTTCTCCTACCATCTGAGACCAAGCAATTCCCTCTCTTCATTTATCTTACTACCTTGATGATATTAATAGACTATTAATAGTCACCTCTACTCACTCTAAAAATTGAGTTCACTCTGCTTTTTGCTGGCCTCCTTTGTGTTCTCTCGTTTCCTCGGTGCCTCCATAAGCAAGACACTTAACTGACAAAGTATTCAGGGTAAGCAGGTCTGTGTATAGGACCTTATAAAAAAACTCAACAAACCACCTTATTGCTCTGTAACAGGAACTAGGATATAAACCAGTGTGACTTTTTTTTTTTAAAATTAACTTTGATGTTTCTATGTTGATCCATGAACATGAAATGCCATTAATCAGTTTTAAAATAAAATGTGGGTGGAACAAACCCACAAGAGGCAGATATATGATGACTCAGCTGCTGAAGAGTACATGCACTCTTTTCTCACTAACACATCTGACCACTGTTACTGCACGGCCAAAGCGCAACTATGCTTTTAGTTTATCCCTCTGCATCCATCTCCCAAGCTCCTAAGACAGGACACCATTAAGTATTAGTAATAGTTAACTGTTACACTGGGATTGGTTAGGGGTGAAGAAAGAGTTGAACAAAAAATGACCTTCATAATTGGGCAAACCTGAGGTCACAGTGAAGGAATGCAGAAAAGGATATCCCAAAATAATCCCACATGAACATTTAAAAGTGTTCCCACTACATATTTTGTCCCACTAACTTTACAGGCAAATAGAAAATTATAAAACCACTGGAGAGGCATGGGCTACCCCCACCCCTGCCCACCATGAGAAGACATTACAGTTTTATTTTCTGGTCTGTACTACTTAGCTCTTCACATGAATTACATTCTTGTGTTCAAATCAGTGGTTTACGGTGAAAAATCAGTGAAGACTCCCACACACATACCTTCCTCTCCCTCTTGAGTAAAGTGTCAAATACCTTGTTATATCTGCTATATGAAATAGCTTCTTTTAAGCCTCTAAGGGCAGTTTCCAAAAGCAGTCTACAGCACTGAAATGGTTGTTTAATATCAACTGAGATTTTTTTAATCCATTTGGAGAAACTAACTGAATTACAAAAAATAGAAAGGTATGCATTATTTCATCCTATTAGGAACAATTAATACACCATGTAATGAACAGTTGGTTGTTTCTTCTTAAATGTACTTAAAAATACCCAACTTCCAAAAACTTGTAGCTGACTTAACTGCAGTATAATGTTAACTTGCATTTGATTGACATATTTTATAGCTTCAAAAAAGTCCATCTGAACCTTTACAAAAAGCCATGGTATGCTGTATTGGAGCTACAGGAATTTGAAAGCAATTTATTTTCAAGTAACAAAACATGTAGTTCCCCAGCAAACAGAACCCAGAGATTTTTTTAAACTAGTATAGAAGCTGTGACGGTAGGTTATAGTCATAGTCATCTCTCTCACAAACTACACCTTATCAGATAAGTAAAAATACACATTCATTAGTTAAATTACTTATGTGCAGCATTCCAGCCAAGTAATTCAAAGTTAGTAAGTAAAATTTGTAAATCAAAGCAAGTCAGTTTTGTTCAGCTGCTGTTTAGTCTCCACAGATACTGCATGTTAAACATGCTCATGCTTTAATGTCCTTTGAGCAACTTAAGACAATCTTGAATAGTTTGATTTTTACATTTTTTTTTTGTAATCAGCAAGAGATCTATGCTTGGAGCTCCCTCAGTTGACAGTCACATAATAAACTGGTATAAATTCTGAGTAATAGCCTGGAATGACAGATAACCTAAACTGCCATCAAAATCACTGTGCCTGAGTAGTAAAGAAGCTAAAATTTAGCAATATGAAATGATTCTTAGATTTATTATTAAAGTTCAGCTTTATTGTACTCACTTTTCTCATGTGTTCATATTTAAAATTATTTTGATTAGTGATACAAACACAAACAAAGCTTCTGAAGCCTGTGATTCACTGGTGAATCATCTGGGCCTGGGCCAGCCAAATCTTAACATAATCCTCCTTCAACAAACCTAATGTAAGTTAGTTTACAAACAGATACTTGATCTTCTTATTCACAAGTATATTCTTTACTCACTCAAGAATGAATATTAAAACAATTCTAGTGATGCCAATAAGGAAGTTTATGTTTCTTCAGCTGAACTCATCCATTTGCATCTGCTTCCATAACTACGCCAGCAAAAATACTCCGGGTTCTGTATAGCTGGGCTTAGCTGGTACTTTTCCATTAACCAAGTATCAATCTTAAAACATTTCCAAGTTATATTGTTTTGCTTTTAAAGGATGAAAAAATTTCTTCTTCGAATTAGAAGAACAATGCAGATACAAAATGATTCCAGAAGTAGTGCAAGAGAATTAAAAAAGTAATCGACTAACATTCTTTTTCTAAAACATTTTCTGAAACATTAAAGGTAATTTTATGAACAATAGTAATGGTGAAGAACTGGCCTAAAAGAAGCATTACAGATATCTAACTAGACTTGAAAAGGTTCTGTACTATGCAGTGATAAAGTGCTAGAGGCAGCAGGCATAGATGGATAAAAATATCCTACTTTTGCTTTTTACCACCCATAGTGCTAAACAGGAGACAACACAGGGGGGTAAGAAGACTCCAGCACACATCTAACTTCATCGAGGTGTTTGTAAAAACCAAGCACATTTTTCTTTGCCCAGGCTGGCACAAACACTAACTTAACCTACACTGCTTGTCCAGAGTCTATTTATACATATAGCAGTGTATGTAAGTGCTTCTGCATGTCACATGGCATGAACATAACTGAAGACTGCTATAAAGAACATTGCCTACTCTCTCCATCAGTCAATCTTCCTTCTTAAGAGCTTCAGCACCAGACTGAGAGGACCTCTCTGCACAGGTATCTATCCACTGAGAGAAGGAAAGAAAATTTAGACCAATTACTGAGTATTCCTTGGAAAGACAGACACATTTAAGTGAAAATATGTAATGCACACATTTCCTTTCATTTTGCCTTCTTCACCTATCCATCTGTTCCTCCCTATTCCAATCTGCCCTCTTGTCTTTTACTTTCCTTCTTCTCTTCTCCCTACACACCTTGCCCTGTTCATCTCCCCAAATGACATTAGATGCAAAATCTGCATGACTGCCAGTATTCTGGAATCCTGCCTAGACTTTCTATGTGCTACCCAATCATCACTAGTAAGCCAATTTCATAGAAATATCATAGCAAATATCAGTAAGACAGTTCCTTCCCTCTTCCCAAATTCTCCACACTTTAACACGGGTGCAGTAGCCGTTGTTTAGAAAGGACAAGGCACTTCCCTTGCACTTCACTTCCCTAAAGCAGAGTACATTTTGCTGCACATTCCAGCACATGCTCCATTTGAGCACATATTCTGCTCAGCAGGTCTGAGCCTGATTTCCACAAACAGCATGCACAAACTCAGTTGCCTTCAAGAGAAAGAACTGCACAAGGTAGTTCCTTTTCCATGCACAGAAGGATCATATTTACATGAATTTTGCTACTCCTAGGTGTAATTTGCTACACCAAGTTACTCTTCATTTTATTATTGCTCTTTTTTGCCCCCTAGAGTCAGGTCTAAATGCATATTACAAATATAATGAGAAATCATACAAACAGGGAATATGAATTTTATTCTTAGGAGAACTGAAATTATTTTCAAAAGGTAAATTTCAGTGTGTACTGTGTTATTTTCACTTAATTTCATCCAGTAACATGCTCTGCAGCCAGTGACAGGCATTTTACAAGAAAAGGTTATATTGCATCAAACCTTACAAACTCTTAAGACTTCTAAATAGCTGCTGAATTACTTGTGGAAACTCCCTCCTCATCCTTCCAACAGGAAAGTTTAAGGAGATAGTGTAATTTAAGGAGTTATTAAACTACTATATAATTGATTTTTCTAGGGTTTAAATAACCTATAAATATCACTGAAAAGACCTGCAAGTTAGCAGCTAGTCAAATGAATTACGAAATAAATATTAACTTACTGACCTCATTAAAATTTGCAGGCACAAACTGAAGATGAAGTAACAGTATTTTTCCAGTCTCACATTTTCTCCCACGTTAAATTTATTGCTGAATGTACTTCAGTTTGTTTCTCTTCAGATATACCAATCCATGCTCCATATGGACCCAACTTTTCCTTTTCAGGCCTCTGGTTCACTTCACAGTGATTGATATACACAAGACATTTACAAAACAGTTTTGAAACATGGTAACTAGAACTATAATGATAAAATAAAGCCTTAAAAAGCCAACCTGGATACCATTACTAAGTGAGTTATATCGATTCAGAATTATTCTGCAGAGAGATATGGAAGCACACTTCCTCTCCTTCCTGGTCACTAGGATATAACAGATCAATCTAAGCATGCATATTGTCTTTATTTGCAAAAGTTTCGTATTCTATATTGATTCTTGAAGAGGTGACTTTTTACTTTATTTTGGCAGCTTATGTTTTTAGATAATCAAGACCACTTGTCTCACTCTGCAACCTGAATTTTTTAGAGCTGTAGTCAAACAAAGCATCGAATACTTATCCATGTCCTCATTTGCATTCTGGAGCTATGGTACCTTTCACCAACTGCTGAAGGTATCAAAAAGCTGAAAACAAACAGAGGCTGCTTCTGCCCAGATTCCCTTTGCTCCAATAGTATCCTTCTACCAATGAGAGAGAGACAGAGAGAGAAAACGGCAACAGGAATGCTTCTGTCCAAATATCAACCCTACATTCCAGTCACTTCCTAAAGTCATAATTTCTAGGGCTAGAAACTTAGCAGTTGGCTATGGTGTGAGACTAACAATTCTGGATCTGTTGAGAAACCTCAATCAAGTAGTTGTTTCAAGTAAATAATACTCGAATGGTTTACATTTAAAAAAATCAGTAAAGTTTCATATTATTAAATTGGCTAAACCATCGTGAAAAAGTCAAAAGTCATGAGAGCTTTTTAGGAAGGAGGGGTGAAAGAACAGAGTGCTTTGTCCTGCTAACCACTGCTAGTGGGGCAATCAAGTACAAAGAAGGGTGCAAGATAATCCCAACGGTAAAACGCAATTTCACACGATGTAGTTACATGAGACTGCAATAGTAACAGATACAACAACAATTCTTTACCAACAAGAAACTGAGAAATTACACCCATGAAGTTTCATCAAGTGCTGAAGCGCAAAGCATGAAATGAGTGCGGAGCCCCTCAGGTGAGGTAGTGCAGCAGGCGCGCCGTGCACTAGAGGGCAGGGCAGCCCTTCCGCGGGCTCCTGACAGAGGCGTGTCCCAGGATGAGCATAAACAGAATCCTCCACACGCTTTTAAATACCTCGCAACCAACACACCTGAAAGCGTTTGCACGAGCAGGGGCACAAGTGTGACTAAAATGACACTCACTTCTCACTACACTAATAATTTCTAATGATTTTCCTGTGTATGTGATACACTACCATCTCGCATAGATGCTGTAGTTTTCCCTCACACAAGAAGTCTCAAAATGCTTTTCAAAGGACACAGTTAACTACTGTCCATTATGAGGGAAAATTTAAGTGCTGAGTAGTTATGAAACATCAAGTCCAGAGTCAAAATTAGGCATGTCCTCCAATAAATTTTGTTAATGAACTAGAATAAACAACTGACTCATGTTTGTTCATGTGTAAGAAAATAAAGCAGAAGTTTCAGGTCAATGGGTGAGTAAAGCTAAATAGCAAAGAAAGCTCATACACAGACAGGTAAATAGAACTATTTTCATAGATTTATTTGAAAAATACTTACAAAAGCAAGTATGTTTGACACTAAAATAGTTAAACTTATTCTGTGTTTACATTGGTGTAATTAAGCGTGCAGCATTAACAGTCTTTTCTGCTTGAAGCATTGTTAGTTTGCCTTAAGGAAGTGGGGAAAATTGGGGTTTACTGATGAACAATATCTCCCTGCCACTTCCTGCAGCAACTACACCTGTGATCTCTGCATGAGATCTCAGCACACTGAAAAGTGGGTTTGCTTTACTAACTGTGCTTTACTAACTTCCACCTGCCAAGTACAGATTTACTGGAACCTGTAAGGTGGATCAGGTTTTTTTTTTGCTTAGGAAGGAACAGGAGAAGATGAAGAAAACAAAAGGATTGGGGGTTTTATGTGAAGAATTTACCAAAGCTACATTTCATGAAAAAGAGTCCTTAAAAATTTGTTTGTTAGTTGCTGTCTTCCTTCAAAACATGCGCACACTTCTCAACTTACCCGTAAACCAATGTCCCTGAAGCTCACCATTCCTATAGTGCTTGCTAGGACAGGCCAGGACTAAAATAGCTAGGATTCCCCATCCAGACAGCAGTTCAGTAGTGTAAGAAACAAAATACAGTGCAATTAGTTTACACAGACTGTATAGCTACATTTTAAGACAAAACTGGCACAGATACTGACTGAAAGTTTCCTGTCTCCATGCAATCCATGCTCTGGCAACAGCTACAGTCCATTCCCAGAGCAGGTTATTAGGGCACATGGAGTGGACAGGATCTCACCAGCCATTATTTTGCATGGTGCCAGTAGCTGCTGCTACTCGAGTCAGCATATTTCTGTGTGCCTCCGAAGAAGTCCCATCCATCACATGCATTGGCAGCATTCGCCTTCTGCCAGGCTGAGGGGTGTAGCTGTTCTGCCGCCAGTCTTCTTCTGGGGGCATATCAACTCTCCTTGGACCCGGGGCCTTAACACAAGAAGGGGGCACAGGGCAACCTTGAGAAGCACCAGGATCCCAAGAAGGCTCACGTGGTATTCTTAAAGTGCTGTAGTCTGTGCTGGCTGGTAGCCTGCAACCCATGGTGTAAGATTCATGCATTTGATGTTGTGAAGGCTGCTGGAGGAAGCCTTCCTGTAAATTCTTGCCTGGCTGGCCAGCATGTTTCCCCCAGAGCATTGTTCGTTTATCTGGTAACGTGGCTGTTTGCCTGGCAGGGTAAGTTGTGTTCAGCCAATGGCCAGAGACACTTGATGCTCCAGCTCCTAAATGCAGATCAACAAGAGGCTTTTGCCCCTGGGAAAGGGTGCTTTTGGGTGCACAAGGGAGACTCCCATAGCTCAGTGCCACACCTGGGTAGTCTTCACCTTGGAAAGCTTCACTCCTGTCAGGCACAACCAAAAGTTTCTGGATGATGTCCTTCTGATCTCCTGAAAAAAAAAAAAGTTTGCTTAGTTATATTTTTTGTTTTATCCTCTCAGAACTTTCATCAATGGCCAGCAGGTGACAGAAGAACAACAAAATGACCAGTATATCCAGTTACTGGTTGACATGCAATTCTGAATAAAAGCTAGCTGTACCCTTTCTAGCATTCATTTTCCTCACCGCATTTCCTCTGTATTCTACCACAGCTGCTGTCACAGACTTCAGATTTCTTTACTAGCCCCTTGTGTCATCATGGAGGAGCCCAAAAAAACATTTTGATCTGGCAGATCAAACTGGTTTTGATGCTGTTACAGGGAAAATAATTCTCATGCAGGAAGTAGTTATTTCTACTGGCACAACTACATGTGTGATTTGCAGGAATGAGTAGCTTGTGGAAGTACTCTCACACATGGCAACAAGGTGGTAGGTCTTACTGCTACTTTTACAATAAAGAAAATACCTCAAAAAATATTAATACGACTTTATATAAACTCATCATGATGTTTCCATAAAGATTACTGGCTTTGGTTATGCACATTTAGCACAGAACCACAGAAAAACTGCAAAGGGCAGAGAAGAAGACACAGGATTTGTCCTTCCAGACCTCTGGAGGAATTAGCCAGATGGTGAAACTCCATTATGAAAGACAAGAACTGAGGAGCTGCATTTCAGCAAAATTTCTGATCATGAAGAAGGATGAAAAGTCCTGTGATTACCTGACAGTTTACGTGCCTTGCCCACCATGCTGGGCATCAGTACATCATGGGGTGGGTGTTGCACCTGGTTTGGGTTGTGCTGGGGATCAAAGGGAAATACAGGAGGATCATGGGGGAAAGGAAGGGAAGTGGAGCTGGAAGAACGGTGGCTGGTGTCCACTGGCATTTTCCTCGTATTTGGTGCTTCCTTTTGTAAAATGAGAAAGGAGAAGAACAGAACATAAAATGATGAGTAAACACAGAGTTGGGTTGAATCAAGCAAAGATGGTGTTGACCCAAGGAAGAAAGGGATGAGTCACCGGAACAAAACATGCATCTGTGTGTGAAAAGGACAGACAAATAAAAACTGCATCAATCCAGTAAGGCTCTTACTGCAGTGGTGGGCTACTTAGGATCATTTGACTGGAACCAAAGAGAAAAAGCCAAAACAAACACAAACCATTCCTGGAGGTCTGATTCACAAACTGAATCCACGAAACAATGGCAGGTCGGTCAGCATTGGAACTGGCAAGCTACACAAGCCATGAAAATGAAGAATATTGCTGATCCTTCCTGTTTTCCAGCAGGCCTTTCTGAAAGCTCTGATTCCAAACTATAAACAGATTTACCTGTTGCAGCTGAAGTATTTACCTGTGCTGTACTGTTTCACTCTGTTAGGATGTACCTGCCCCAAAAAGCAGGGATGGCTGAATAACAAACCATCACAGACTTGAGCCCAGTGTTAACTTGAAGAGTAGTAACAGACAGCCATCCCACTGGCTGCTTGTGTTGTGGGAATAAAAACCTCCAGCAGAGAAGGTGGGTCTCGGACAGCTGGAGGTTTGTAATTGCTTCTGCCAGCACCTCCAGGTATGCGTTAGGGTTGCACACTGAGTAGCAAACACTTAGAAGTTGTGTGTTCTTAGTTTATGGTACACAGCAGAGAGGTGCAACTGGACCAACCAGTTTAAATAACTGATTTTGCAACTGAGACTCTTCTACACTTATTAATACAGTTAATAAAAATAAACAAAACTTAAGTACAGTTTGCAAAAAATTCAGTCCAAGCCAAAATGTCACATTATATCTGGCTATGTTGCTGAACACTCTATTATTGTTTTCCTCACTGACAGTTTCAACTTGCATCTAAGACCACATAACAGAGAGGATAAAGGAAAAAATCACTCTTTATTTTTACGTACTTCCTGCAGCTCTGCATTTTATGTACCAAGTCTTGAACTGTCTCCACTTTAGAGCTTACTTTTACTCTCTGAAAATGCTACTTGCTGAATATACCCACAAGAGAGCAGAAACTTTCACAAGGCTATTTAAATTATTAATTTTTTAAAATTATAGGTGTATGAGAAGCTTTTGTGAAAATGCTGTAAATCAACTGAAAAAAGTTTATACTGGATGTTTTTGTATACTGACAAGTAATGTCAGCTACCAGCTGGAACAGCTACTACTCTGCAATGACACCTGAAGAAGATGGCTTTGTTACTTAAATAATAGTTTATTATTCTTCCAAGGACAGAACAAAAAAGACATGCTTTCATCATAGCTTATTATTCACTTGTCTGCGGTCTTGTGAAGTTAACTACTAAATGCACACAGAGAAAACAGGAACTTTATACACAGATGATGGTTCTCTGGAAAGATGCACATCATTCTACTTACAAAACTGTGAGAAGAGACCAAGGTCTCTTCTCTGTTTGAGATAACTGTCCCACTGAGACTGCGAGCAATGCGACGGAAATTCTCTGCACTGTATATTTCCTCTTCTTCTGGTTCCCTGCTATGTTCTCGGGTATATGTGACCTGCAGACAATATCACACATTTCAGAAAAGGCTCTCTATAATATCAATTTTGTATAATAATTTAGGGAAGAGATGATAGAAATCTAGAATATACTTCAATAATATTCCATGACCTTTTATTTTTTTAAATCCTTTGTTCAGGTACTACCTTAGAAACTTAAGGTAAACATGTCTGTTTCAATCTGGTGATTAAAAATATTACTCCTTATAGTCTTTCTTCTGCTAGTAAATATACACTGATTGATTTGTCTAAGTGAGACTCACTCTAGCCAGGACAAAATATCTCTACCTAAAGGACTGACTGCTGCTACAAGGCACTGCCCCTTGAGAGATAATCATGGCTGCAGCTGAGAGGTATCCTATAATAAAGTACTACAGCCGTCTCATAACAAAAAGGAAAAAAATAGATGTAGGGTTTTTTGGTGAGCACTGAAAGCTATGCTAGCAAGAGAAATGTCTATTCACTTTTTCTTTTCCTTTGTTCTGTAAAAGGAAGACCATTTTAACTCCTTCTATTGATTATGGAAATACTACAGGAAATCCCATTTCCCGTTGAAAATACTTTCATGTCTTCATATATAGGCACTGATATGTAACTGCCAGTGACTTAAACAGTTTCTCCTCCCAGAAAAGAAGAAAAAGAATCTTTTCCCATTCTGAGGTGACCAGCTACTAACTGTAGCAAATACCAAATTATCCCCCACTTTAAAAACATATAGTGGCACAGTGAAAAAAAAAAAAAATCAAAAAATCTCTGCCCCTGCAAGTAGTAACATCAAGAAGCAGTTATCATAAGTTGTGATTCAAGGGAGTTCATGTCAGAAAGTTCAAAGAGACTAGATCTTAATGTTTTCAGGGATGTGTTTCTCCAGGTCAGAATTTAGATGATTTGACTGCATGTAAGGTGCATGTAGCATGAGTCACTCATATTTTAGCTAATTAATCCTGAGCTACACTGCACTTAAAATTCTCATTAACATTAGTACCAATGACCCCAGTACCTTTTGCTTAATGTATTTCACTTCTTCCACTGTAAATTCTTTCTCGCATAGGCCAAGCCCTTCCCCCTGTAGCACATCTTAAGTAAGAACATGTCACCTTGGAGACAGAAGAGACAGTGGATCCACACAGACTGCGCTCGATCTCTGCTGTCGGGGTTTTCGAGAGCCCCATGCCAGCTGTAGCAGGCAGCTTCCTCACATTCAGGTTCACTGAGACTGGGAAGAAAACACTATGGTTAAATTTAATGCCGGATTGCACCTTAAGACACATTTCTGACTATCTTAGGTCTGACACCAGCAAAGACAGACAGACTACACAGACAGAACAAGAAGTCAGAGATCCTTGGAACATTAATATGTAAGATAACTCCCAAAACTGCAATGGCAAACAGCCTATCAGGATACCATGCCTGCTTCACTTGCCCTTTTGCAGGCTTCTGGGGAGCAGTTAATTGAACTATTTAAGAGTTAAATAATTTAACTGCACACCAGCAGCACTTGATACAGAGGTGAGATTGTTTAGAGGGCCTAAAGGGACAAAATCTAGCTACCAGAAGGAAGTTAAGGTACCTCTGAAGTTACTTAGGACAAACAAGTCAGCCTCAGGTTCCCCACAGTCACCTGCTTGTTCCCACCCAATGCAACCATTTCTCAGCCATCAGTTGTGCTCATTAAATAGACAAATGTGTTCTTTTTAACTAGGATTGCTACAATCAGTTCAGTGCAATCCCCATCAACCAGTTACAATCCTAAAATTTCTTACAGAATAGACTCAGCACTCAGCGGCCTAATAAAGACTATCACAGGGAATCTCATTATACAGGAAGAAAGGTGATGTATAGATAGTGACACCTTTTCTGCATTGAGATAGTGCACTTGGAGGAGCAAGGTCTTGGGTTTAACTCTGCTGTAAAGCTCACTAAAGAAATAGAGGCATTTTTACCATGATTCTGAAGGTAAAGGTCTGACAAAACCAGTTAATACGAGTCAGAAAACTTCCACAGTATTTGCAAATGATTAGGTAATCTAAGTTAAAAGCAAGAAAGAGCTGTTGTAGACCTAACTCAGGTGACTTTCATACAGTTCATCACAGTAGATGCATTGGTTCAAACTTTTCAGTTTTATATAGAATTGGAAGAACTTAGGAAGAAAGTCACAGCAAACCAGAGGAAAAAGGTCTCAAACACACACTTCACTTTTGAAGAATATCAATATCTCACAACCCTCATATATGTAGTGGGAAAATAGGCAAGAAGAGTCAGCATAAGAAATGGCTCATTTGATGACAGAACTCTGAAGCTTCAGGTAACACTAAAGCAACTGGGCTTTATCATGGTAGATTTCCAGAAAGAACTTCCATAATCACTCAACTAGTAGGAATATGTAAGACCTTCTGATTCAAGCCCATGCAAGAGAGCACCTGCAAAGCTCTGAGGTCAGATCCTGCCTATCTCTGAAAGAAAACCAGAAGGACAACAAATGGGAGATCATCACATTTTGATGTCTCAACAGGTCTGTGAGTGGACTGCAAGACAAGAGAGTTCCAGAGAAAACTCAAGCTATTGAAAAAAAACCTGTTCAAGAGTTTACTGCAGTACTCACTCTGGTCACAGCCAGGTCTGACACGGTCAGGAACGAGGGAGGCTCCACATCCATGGATGCATGGCAGGGCAAAACCTGTCTTGTGTATGTATTGCAATATATCTAAATATCTCTACAGTTGTATCTGTATCACTTTGGCACCCACCCATCCAATTTCAGGCTGCTTTGTATTTAACCAGAAAATTCATAGCTTTAATGCTATGACACAGATTATAAGGAAATTTGCTTCACTTGTGCTAAGCAGAGAAACAAGGTTGCTCTATCTCAGGCAGGAGATTAGATCAGCTTCAGTGGAACCAGACTGCTGTCCTCAGACTCTAATTGAATGTCTCTATCAACAGCTGGATGACCTCACCAGCAGAATCTGTTCATTTTCTTTTGGCATCAACTAATCCACAGGGTTTCATGGATCTTAGTGCAGGTCATGTATCTGTAGTGCTGCTTTCACAAGTAATTTTCCAGAATTTAAAGCAGGTAGTCCTTAGTGAAACACAGGTTCAACTCATAGATCTGGAAACACTTTTCAAAGTTATTCCCCTGAACCAGGTACAGACTAAATTCTCAAATACAATACAATCAGTTAAAATTCACAATTGTGGAGAATGTTAATTTCAGGCACAGAAACAGTTTAATAAATTCCAGAGGTGATGTAAAACTTTCAAACAGCAAAATTCAGCCTGACATAAGCAGCTAGCTCCCTACTTGAAAACAGGATCAATTATTTCTATACTGCTCTTAACAGATGTTGCTCTCTATTTTGCTACTTCCAACATCTACTCCGTAGCTTTCCCAGGCAGTAGATCACACTGCTTTCTCTATTAGCTGGAATGTCTTACGAGTCTACGACCTGAATTTTTCTGCATCTGTGCACTGATTAATGCCCGTTTAAGTAAATCAACTGGAAAAATATATCTTCACCTATATTGGAGAACATAGCAGGTCAACCAAGCAAAACAGCTGCATTGTTCTTACCTGATTGGTCAAATGGATACCTAGCACTGTCCTGTCTTCCCAAGAAAGGCCTAGTGGCCTGAGATGCCTGCAGACTAGTCTGATAGAGGGATTCCAGTTCTGAAAGCTCCTGTTCTGTGTCTTGATTCCACTGTGGATGCAGATGTACTGGGATCCTGCTCAAGTCATCTCCAACTGCTCTCTGACCAGAAAGTAGTGGACTCCTCCCAGGTACAGGAAGCCATTCAGTATTCTTATTAGCCTTCTGAGAACTGTAATACCTAGTAACATTATTCACCCAATGGTCCACAGGCATAGAGGCAACCATGCTACTGGTAGATCCATCATCCACCTCTTTCATTCCTCCATCATGACAGTGCCTTTCCACGTAGGGTGCAGGGTCTGCTATATTCTGTCCACCTCTTCTATACAGCTCTTCACTGTGAGAACAAATACTCTTAGAAGCAAGATGTTGGGCACTAAAACCCTTCAAAGAAACTACCCCATCCCTAATATCCACAGCTGAGTGTAATTTTTCAGAAGACTGGTTTTTGTTTTCTTGGTTTTGATGGATTAGCTGTCTGTAACCAGAGGATGAAGGGTTGATGAAAGATTTTTGTGTTAACTTTGAAGACTTCTGATCCTGACACACTGCTGCAGTCCAGCCTTTTTCATGAGTACCTTTTCTCTGGGAGACTGCATGCATTTTCTGAAACTGCTCTGCCAAGGAGCGAACATGTCCCTTTGTACTAAAAGCCTCAGATTTGCAACCTTCTGCTGTGCCATATTCACCCTGTGAGGGTAATAAAATCTCATGGCTGTTTGCTCTGGAGTACTTATTTGTTTTCTGCAAAGGATCCGAGGAGCACTGCTGTGTAGGGGATGAAGTTGCAGGGGTCATTGCATGATAGGCCCCTAAATGATCAATGCTGGGTCGCACTGGAGAGCTGGCAAGTTTGGAACAAGGACTGTGCTGGCTGTCCTTTTCAGGAGGTGCTGCTTGCGGAGGATGTGGACAAGGAAACAGTGTAGGCAAAGACCCAGAGGTTACTGTGTTAGCCTTGTACTTGTAGTGAGGTGAGAGAATAGGCGTTATGTTGTGAACCTCTTCTAACTTGCTGCTCGTGCAGCATTCCCTATAGTCTTTTGGCCCTGTGGTTGTGGTGTCAGCAAATTCCCCACTACTGTGGGCATCATTCTCAGTTCTTGCAGACCTCTCTGCCAACCCTTGCCTATAGGGAAAAGAGGGAACTTGGTCATGAAAATCAGCAGAAGCAGACTGGAAGTTTGGAGAGATCCTGTTGGATGGATTGCTTTCAGAAGGGGGCAAGGAGGAAGACTCTGGATATAATGATGAGTGCAATTCATGGCAGGAAGCAGGTGGGTGGAAGAAAGAACTGGACCCAAATTCCACTTCTTTGTTGGGTTCCAGTGGTACATCCTGGCTCAGCAGTACTTGGAGCGGGCCAGTCTGTTCACTAAAACACACAGAAGAGTAAATGATTAGCGGTAGTCATTGCTTATGTTTACTCCAAGGGTACAGAACGTGCAACAGGTGACATATACCTCCACACACTTCCCTTTGTTCATTGTATTCTGATGAAGACTTTGCAGTAACTTAGTAACATGTTAGTCCTTTGCTTCTAACTTTGACTTCCTACTCTAACTGACGTAACTATATAACTATCTATGAAAATATGAACCCATTTCATACTTCTAAGTGTCTTTTGCTACAGTTAAGCTCTATATAAAGTATTCTTGTACAGCACTCTAGGCACTTCAACAAGAAGATTGAGCATGTGGGTGGGGATAACTGTAAGAATAGTAAAAATAGCATTTATATAAAATAAAACAACTATTTTCAACAATAACATCTTAGATATTTTTTAAAATACTTTGGACATGTTCCTGGTCTGAACACAAACTGACAATATTTCTGTAAGGTCTCTCTCCAGGCATCTTAATGAAGAATGACTTGATAAATGGAAGGAACAGGTTGAATTTATCTCATATCATCTTTGTATTCTCATTTTTGAGATATTTATCCAAAACATTAAACAAAGTTGGAGCTAAATATATAACTATTATTTCGCAATAATTTGTATTCTAAGCATACTTGTAGAAAATAATTTTAATTCTTTTATCTACTAATGCAAGACAATTATATCCTTGGGTCATAGATGTCCTTGGCACTTTTCTGCATTTACTTAGCATTTTAATATACAGACAGAAGAAAATGTACCAAGTCTATGTGCCTGTGAGAAAGTGACAGGCTACAAACAGCTCCAACAGAAACTTAAGGCAACTGTAAGATCACTGTCTTGTTTCCTCCCTGAGATGCACAGAATGCAAGTCACTGTGAAGACTGAGTTGATATGTGTAGCAGAACAACCTTGTCTGTGAGTAATTGCAAACTTCACACTAATCTACAGTGTTATTTATATCAGTACAGAACTCTGGCTATGAATAGGGGTTTTTTTCATTGGCTGCAATATTAACATTTAATTGGATACAGCTTTTTGCAAAAGTAATGCTCTTTTCACAGAGCAGCAGTGAGCAGGTTTAGCATTAGCAAAATTAGTTTAGAAAGTTCCTTTCTTTCATTTTCTTTGAATTTGCCAAAATGTGTGATTTCAGCTCTGCATTTCTCCTGTAAAAGAGGATATAATGGACCCCTAATTGACAAAAAGATCAGCCTTCACTACATGAAATTCTCGTACTGCAGGAAAAGAAAAGAACATTATGTAGGCTGGCAGGTATACAAAGTAACTGGTTTTGTATATAGCTGTATGCAGCATTTTACAAAAAGGAACAGAAAAAGGATTCTCATCTGAAATTTCATTTAAGCTTCTGATAATACAACATGTAAGAAAAGGGAGAGGGAAGAAAAGTAACACTTCAAGAAATAGCCTAGAAATTGGATAGGGATGGTCTAGTGCTAGGAGGGAATGACATGGGAAGAAAGAAGGATTAAGCTGCATGCTAAAGAGGGTAGGAAGAAAGGATCAGCTACAGCAGAGAGTTAATTATGCCATAGTTAAAGTCAGTATGGGAGAAAGACTCATGAAGAGACACTGAGAAGGGCTGGTAAGTCAGGCTACAGGATGCTAGGAAGTACAGAAAGAAAATGAAAAATGATAGAGTAGTTGAGGTGACAGAATCAGGATCTGGATCCAAGAGTTGTACCAGTGCACCCCTATAGAAGCGGACTAGAAAGAAAAGATCAGTGTCCTTGACAGTTTTCAAACTACAGAGCACGAAACACACTCGTTGCTGTTCCCAACATAAAAGTAAGTATAGCAAGATTTTTACTGTAGTACACTCCTTTACTGAGTCCTGAAACTGCACCTGAATATAAACAGTCACATTTCATCCTAACACATCCCCGCTTTTTTAGCCAGGTTATTGTCTATTGTATTTTTCCCTTGGTGCATAAGACATGAATGCTGCCAGGCACTGACTGCTACAATTCTCTGTCACAGATCACATTCTGAACACATGCACGTTGAACTATTCTATAAAGACTGGGGGAAGGAGGGTGGTGAGGGGGAAGATGGGGTAAGTTGCCTGCCTTATAACAGGCTTTAACCTAGAGAAGAACAGGGTGTAACACAGTAGGACTCGGACTATCCAGGGGAGAATACATAGTTTGCTATTTCCTTCCAGACTGCGCTGCTCATGGATGCAGCTCAGATCTGGGTCTAGGTGATGTGCTTGGACTACCTTGTAGACTGGGCCACGGTGCCGCCCTGCGGTGGGTGGCAGGTTGGCGGCGGCAGCGGCTGCGATGGCTGTTGGTGCTGCATGCGATCCTGGAGGCTCCGGGCTTTTCGGATACTGATTTGCAGCTTCTTATCGACTAGGGCTCTGCTGTGAGTGCTAGCGCTGGCATCATGCATGGCAAGTCTTAGTTTAGCTAAAATGCAAAAGAAAACATAGCAGAAAACAAACAGAAAAAAGGAATAAAATTGAAAAAGAAAAAAAAGAAAAAAAGATGGAGCAGGAACATAAAACATGGACCATGCAAATACTGCCACAAAAGAATTCACAAGGATGCTATTGTTTCCATTAATGCACATTCAGCTTAGCCAGGTGTACAAATCCATTAATTGAAACTAAACCAAAATTAAAAAAAAAAAAAAAAAAATCCTTGTTTTACCCAACTTCTCACCCCCTTCTCATAGGCTCTTTCCAACCCTACCACCTTGCTGTTTTATTCCATCATCTACTCTTCTCCTGTATCCTCCATACCTGGGACTCCTTTTATGTGCAGGAATACCCAGCTGGGATTTGAGATTCAGCATATACCTTGCTGGAATGGAAGCTAATAGAACTATCACGACAGCCATATGCTGCACCCTTTATTCTGCAATCCATAAAAGCCAATTTCTAAATGCAAATGCACAGGAGCTACCCACCCTGTCTGCAGCCATTCTATACAGACAGAGGGGAGCATGAGGTGAGACAGCCAGCCAGTCATAATGGAAAAACACCACAAATAAAATGAAATTACATAGCACACATTGTCAAAGGTCACAATGCATTTAAGCACTTCAATGTCCTAATGCTTTTTTCTTCATGAAAGTTCAAGTACAGCATAGTTTATTTCTCCTAATCCAGAGGACCCAGGAGTGGGCTATTATTTTCTTCCTGTGCTACACACTCCATGAGATAAAGAGGAACTTAATGGCCTTTGCAATTTGGCCTGACAACTGGGAAAAATTGTGAGGACCAAGTGGTAGGGGAGTTACCTATGAGGTGCTTACTGAAACAAACCATTTAGCACCAAAAAGGGTGCATCAGCAGCCCAGTGCTGTTACTACCTTAGCACTGGAGAGAACAACAAAATGAATGCAAACATGAAAAAACAGAGATGAAGAGGAATAGGGCTAAAACCTCTATTGAGAATGCTTATAAAAATGAAAAATTCTGTCTACCTGCATGATCCTAAAGACCATCCGGATCCCCATATTACTACCTGACCATTTAATGGATTCACTGTTTCAGACTGTATTCTATAATATTAGTACACTGTTAAAAAGCGCAATAGCTCAGGCGGTTAAAGTTACTTACATATAGCTTCGTTACAGAGAGCCAAAGCTGCAGCACAATCCCCCTTCTGCTCCTGATTCAGCGACTCTTCAAAGATTGAGTCTGCCTCCTGCATCGACTTCTCAAAGCCATCACTCCTCCCTGCAACGGGCAGCACCCTTCATTTCGGTTTCATTCATTGCAGAACCCTCACTTACCCTCATCCCATTTGTGATCGCCAAATTCTTCTGCATACAGAGTCTCGCGGAGGCTGCACGTATCCCAGAGTGCACCACCTAACCTTCCCTAAGCAGAAGTACATCTTGAGCACCCTGATATGCTTGAGATCCACACAGTAACGCAACGTGAAACGGCTTTTTCTCCTCAGATTGTCTTCAGTTGAGAGAGTTGTACTGGCTTATTCTACTATTTTTACACTCTAAATCAGTACAAAATGTGGTATTGATACATCACACAGTCAGGTCAAATGACTTCTGTCAAGTAGCAATTAATCTAAATTTAGAATTAAATCTAAATCAAAACATATTGGTAAAAAAATACAGCAGATCAGAGCTTTTTCCTTGCACATTAAGTTTTCTGACAGAAACCATCTGTGTCTTCTTCAGATATCCAATTACTTCCATAGGGGAAGAAGACTCAGACTTATGAATATGAGTGTAAATGCCTGTGTGAAATACTGCTACAAATGTGTTCAGTGCATACACTTGAATGCTGAAAGAGACATATAGAATATGAAAACTCAACAGTCTTGCAGCTTGAAGAACACAGGTGTAAGAAGCTGATAACAAAGGGAAAGCTGTCAAGAATTCTTTTTGCAACAATTCAGAAAAAGTGTTGGAGAAGAGATGGATAAAACATCCTTGGACACAAAAAAACCAGAAATTTGGTCCTGGCATCAGAACATCCAGTTCCAAAAAGAAGAAATGCTCAAACTGTCTGGTGTCACCTATTAGGCATTATGTGAGTTATGCATGAAAATATACACATTTGAATGAGGCAGGGGAAAACTGAAAATAAAACTTGATTTTTTTGTTTGTTTAGGGGTGGGTTTTAACAGAGTATTTAACAGAATATCACCACTCTGTCATCATGGTAGAGACCATGAGTACTTTTATCAGCTAACAATAAATTATGTTCTCTCAACTTGCATGACACATGCTGTGGCCTGACCTGCTCCCCAACACCCTTGTGCACAGATGTAAATACAAACTCTTATACCATAACCCCAAAGAACTCGCATGAAAAGCTGGTACCAGAGAGGGAAGCGAGAGTTGTTAGAGCAGTGAGTTAATCAAGCAGCACATTCAGTTCCAAAATCAAGGCAACTGAAGCTTGTATTCAAGGCCAGAATACTAAAGTTAGCTTTCTTTGCATAAATTCAGCAGTTTTCTTGAGGGGAAAATGAGTCATAAGTGTTCTGGAGTTCTGCATACAAGCAAGCCTTCAAGGCAGTCAAGTAGTCTGTTAATGTCAAGCATTGTATCTCTGACTGGGCTGGGGTGGGGAAAGACTTAAAAGGAATTAACAAAGACTTTCCGAGATCTCAAGTCAATGTCTCTAAACTCAAACATTCTATTGAGTTCTTTTTCCATTAGGCACTAATCTGGTTTACTTTCTTTTTAACAAAAGAAAAGCTAAGCAATTTTGCCTCTACCAACTAATACAAGAGATCAAAGAGGGATAATGTATTGGAAAACATGCTATTTTCTTTCAGGCAGGAGAAGCAGAGAAGTCAACATCCTCATGCTCAACAACAGAGGTTTACTTTTCAATTTTTACATCATTAGCATTTATATTACAAAAGTAAACACTATACTAATTAAAAAAAAGATATCCATCTACCCTGGTACATCAAAATTTTTCACCTGGTTACCAGTAGGTCATAGTAGAAATATAAAGAAAAACTGAAGGTCAGCAAAAATTATAAAAGCATTCCCACAGTCAGACATTCTCATAGAGATCATATTTTTCAACTGCCATTGGCACAGCGCCATTTTGGCTGCTGAGCAGTTGGCACGGTGTAGGTTGCAGAGCACACTTGGAATTGTGTCCAGAGCTGGCAGTGCTGTGGGCTGCCCCTCTCCTTCCTCTCTGTCACTGCAGCAGCAAACCAGCACTTCAGCTATTATCTACATGAGGTTGCTGCAAGCAGCATGGGGATGCCAGGAGGCTTGGCAACACAGGAGACCACAGTGGGATTGCCCTGATCATGGAGTTGTTGGAACAGAGCCCAGGTGTTCACCACACCTGTCTTGGCTCTGCTGATCTGCCAAAGACTCGTTTAATTGCTTCAGCAGGCTTCAGGGTTCACTCTGGACTGGTCACTTTATCCCACTTACACAAGTAAGACTTGTCTTACTGGCTGATGGAGATTTAAGGCTAAAACAAAGGTACTACATGTGAATCCTGCCATGTTCCCTCTGCTGCTCTTCTGCTGCCATCTCCTGCCAGAAAGATGAGGAATCATGAAAAGACAATCAAACTTAGTATTTGGTGCTTTTTTTCCAACTCTTAGATGAGATACGTAACCTAAACCCAGCTCAGATTCTCAATTAGATCCAGCTTGAACATGTCAGATTACTTGTTCCCACGCCAGTGCTGTGGCTGCACAGCTGGGCAGGGAGAAAGACTGGAAAGCACAAGGGTAGGAACAAGTAGAATTGCTTAGGGCTGTAAAGCTACTAAAATCAATCAGAAACAAAACAATGGTTTTTATAAACAAGCTATCCTGTGGGTGGAGCTGAGGTGCCTGAAAGATACAAACAGTCCTGCTCATGGTGGTTTAAGCCTTATAGCTAAATCTAGATATCAATACTATTAACAGCATGTGTCACTGTAAAAATGGAAAGATACAAATATATTTAAAATACCTCTGCATTAGTTTTCTCATTTAAGAGGAAATTTGGTCAAAATATCAAACAGTATTTTCACATTCCACAGGTTTGAAACGGATGGTATTTCACTAACTGAAAGTACAAAATTGTAATGGGGGATGGATGTGGAGAGAGACACCCACACCTAAAAGTTCAGAGGTTCAAAAAACATCAGCACTACAATCTTGCAAAATATACTGCAGTCAAAAAGTTACCCTGATTCTGCAGTTCATCTAGATCCATGAACCTGCTGGGACGGGGATTAAAGCCCATTGCTGCCTCCATTTCCTTTTCTTTTTTTCTGCGTAGTTCTTGCTCATGTGCTCTCCTTGCCACCTCCTCTTGCAATTCATCGAGTTCACTCTTTAAAGGAATAAACATCTCTCCACCTTCAAAATAAAAAGAAAACCCAAACTTTTTGATAGTTAAATCTCTTAGAGTATCCCTTAAAAGACAAAGTACCAATGGAGAATAAAATTAACATTAGAATATAACAGTCTGACAAAGCAAGAACCACAGAATTGTAGATCATAAATTTTGCTTTATTGGGTGGAGTTTTAAAAGTACAATTTAACATAGTATTGCTTCAAGCTCCCCTGCAGCCCATCTCTGGATTCCCTGACCCAAGAAAACAGCATATGGAACAGAGAGAATAATTGGAAGAGGTAATCCTAAACTGATGATGAAATCTTGAGCATTCTTACTGTGCTTATAATTTGTAAATAATGCTATGTCAGTCTAGCCAGTTCACTAGCTTTTGAAAGTAAAATGGATTCCAACTGAGATGTTTTTCAACTAACTGCATAAAGCAGATCAAAATGGGAGGAAAATAAAGCATATCAATATCCTACACAGCAAAAATCTATCAGTCATCATTCTCAGTTCAACTATTACTGGTATTCAAAAAGTGCCTCTTCTCCTTCCTTTCCCTTCCCCATATGTTCTCTAGAATAAAATATTTGATCAGGATACATGGGCAGAAAAGCTCAGTCTTAGGCCCAAACATCTTGTAAATAAACATTCACATTTCTGAGAGTTTTGAAATCTGCATAGAATTAAGAGCTTCTTTTCAGGACTCTACTAAGTTATCATGAGTTATGCTTGGGAGGCAGAATACTGAGTTATAAAAAAGAATAGGAAAAAGAGCTTTATTTTATCTGTTAAGACAACACTCAAAAGAGATTCCAGAGCAACGTGATCTAAGGAATATTCCAACAAAGTTTTTAGCAATCCCCTTTGTTAAATCTTACAAGTTGTATCTTGGGAAATTGTGTTATGCTCCTCAGTGTTTCTTTTCTCTTTCCTTATAACTTCACTGTGAAGAGAAACACCCAGAAAGTAAAAAACCAACTCCAATACAATTGACCTTGCACAACCACCCCTACTAAGTGCATCTTACCATTCCCAATGGTGTGTGGGCTGTTTGTCCAGCTCCCAACTGATGAAGCAGACTCCACTTCCAAGATGCTGCTACTGTGAGACTTTGGGATGTTACGCCAGGCAGGAACAAATGCACCTGCTCGCTTCATATGAACGTCCCTTCAAAAAGAGAGTCATTACAGGTTACCATTTTATTAATTTCTCCAGGACAAATTTTATCTACCTTTTTTGTACCCACACACAAACATTTACCTGCACTTTAATTTAAAAGAAATCTACTATAAGAAAATCTAGGGAGAAACAGAGAAAGAGGATGTTAACAAGTAGGAGGACAATAATTCTATTCTCCATAAGAGTATGCGATGCATATTAAAGCTGTGGTCTGAGAGCTGTTCTCAACAGATTATTATAGCTGCAAATCTACTATTCTGGCTGTAAAGAGTGTAAGTGTGTGGTTGCCTGAAGCTTCCTAAGTCAAGGAAAGATACACGATGTGCTGCCTATTTATTTTTACATGAAAATACTGCAAGCGTGTCTGAAAATGTCGAAGACTTTAATACAAATATTGCAAGTACGTCTGAAAACAAAGATTTCTTTACAAGACTTGAATTCTCATTTTGTACAAGGCTTCTATGAAGCAATGGATTAACTGAAACAAGAAGGACTATGAGCTACTCAAAGGACAAGCACAGAGTTTGATATTTTAATGGAGTTTTTAAACCTTAGACTAAGGGTACAACTATTTCAAATGCATCATTTTAGACAACATTTCTCGCTCAACTTGCTCTTTTCCTTCCCGCTAGCAGTAAGCTATCAATATACTGCCAAGAAAATGTTCTCATTTCCCTACTATTTCTCCCCTGCCCCAGTGCAAGCTAGGAACAGTGTTTTGAAAAATATTCTACATAGAAATCAAGACTTCAGTCATTCAAAACAAAGTTTGTTGAAATCTACCTGTGGGTGCTTGAGCTCTCAGACAACGGCATGTCCAGGCTAACGGGGCTGTTGCTGTTGCGCTCACTGCTTTCGTAGCCGGACTCCATCCTCTGGATGAGATGAGGATGTTGATCCACCACATGGTGCTGGGTGCCCCGGCCCAGCACACCACGCTTGTATCTCACATTGGACTGGCTTGACCTTGGTTCGTGAACAGCATGTTCCTTCACCTCATTCTCAATAAGTTCTTTACCTGTCAGGACAAAACCATATAGGCTTGGTAGTGCAAGCTTCAATACAAGAAAAACATCCATAGACATAGTTAGTTTCTCAACTATGGCTAAACCAGCATCATCCTTAATTTAGTGTAAAACTCACAGTATTAAGCAGACCCCCCCCCCCCAATACTTTAACAGCATTCTTAGCAATATTAAGAATAATCTGTTCAATAAATTTATTTTTGAATCTTCCCCCTTTAGTATAACTTACTATATTGCCCCCAAGGTAATAATCAAGTCTAGAAAGAAAATCCTTTCCTCCCCATAATAATTTGTATAAGATGATTTTACAGTATACTCAACTGTATTTCCAGTACTCTGTCATATTTACTTCAGATGCTCTATTTTTTACATTGTTTATTTTACCATATACGATTTATTGAGGCTTATATAACATCAATTCATAGAGGACAGGAAATTTCTGGTTGGTTTGCCCTTTTTTTTAATTCTTCCTTACAGATTTCACGGTCTTTCCACTTGATTCTTGTTTGCTTCCCTTCCTTCCCTGAAGCTCTGTTCTCTTCCCCTTTACCTTCCCCATACATATTCATTTATGCTTCCCAATTCTTTTCAACCTCCAAAACCAGCAAAGCTGAGGACAAAGTCTCTATGTACAAGTTGATTGTTTCTATGGTATAGAACAGTCACAGATAAATCATCACTGGCTGCCAGGCTCTTATCCTCACAACACGAACTCTACGCTGATACACAAGGTACTTTCTGCACCATACTCTGAGGCACCATGTAAAAATACCATCATGAACCAGAGGAAAAAATAGACCAAGACAAAAGGCCACTCCAAAGGATGAACTTCCAGATACTTAGCAGTATAGCCCTGTGTCTGTTTAAGCACGGTAGGTGGCAATGCTTCCTTTATTATTTCCTTACACCAGAAATGTAGCACACAGAAATCAAACAGAGGTGTCATACATGCAATATGAATACCCACAGAGAAACCAGTCTTCACAGACATGACTCACCACTGACCTAAATTCCATGTTCAAAATTTCACTTTCAACATACTCTGAAATAAATCTTTCTTCTCAAACCCTTACCTGCTTCTTCGGAGAAGGGGCTAAGCTGAGTGTAGCCACAATGTTTCCTCTTGTCTTTACTGAAGATACTGTCTATATTCAGAGACTCTCTTTTGGGCCTCCAAGTTGGCCGGTACCTGCTAGACAAACTGGATTTAGATTCGCTACTGGTACTCTCCACTTCCCAGTCTCGAGAGTGTGCAGGGAGGCTTTTCAAGGGTCGTGTTTCTGCCTGATCCACACTACTCCCTCCACGAGGGGAATTCTGGATGGTTTGAGAAATCTGCTGTGGTCTGCTGTGGATCATATTGCTCACTGTCTCTTTAAATTCCCTCAGCCTGCTGGTGCTGCTGGATGGTTTGGGGGCAGTTCTGGGGGCTTGTTTCTCCTTCAAGGTTTCTCCTGCAGTTTATAGAGACAGCAAAAGCCACAAAAATAACTTCAATTAAACCAGCAGACCTACTTGCAGCATCTTCATGCAGACTTTGCAAAGCACTCCCCAGTCGAACAAATGAAACAAAATAGAACCAAACAACCAAAAAGCAAATACAGGACAAAATACAGGTAAAGACAGAAGAAACAAGGAGGGTCGTGAGCAAAATGCATGCACATACTGAGGATCTTAAAAACATTTAGAACGAGACACTGATATTTGAAAAAAAGTAACATCTCTTGCCTTCACTATGGTATCCTGATGACTGAGCCTCATCTCCTTTTCGCCGAGACCGGCTAGAACTCCTCTTGCGGTCTGCTAGAGAGCCCTTTTTGGAAACATGCCTCTGATTGCACTCACTGTCAGTCAAGTGGCCTGGAAGGACAGAAGAATGCAGTAGAGATGACAAAAGCCTTCAGATCAGGTGCTCACTGTGCTAAGAGCAGCAGGACTATTGCTCCTGAGGAGCTGCAGACACTCCAACGCTAAACTGGCAAGTTTTTGTATCCATAAGTTTTTGGTTTTATCTTGGGGAGTATGTTGCATTTTTAAGGTCATAAAAGAGCAATACAACCCCTCCAAGGACTCTGGTTAATGACACTTATCCACAGGGAAAGGAAAAGGTTGACTTTGCCTTCTCTTCTAATAGTCTAGGGACACCACTTTCTTGCTGTCAGTTTTAATGACCATGAACATGAAGCTCCTGAGGATAGCTTACTTGACATTACTCTGTTAAATAAAGACTCAAACACATGAACGAGTCACCATCTAATAATAAATCACTGCACATCATCAGATGCTCTGCACTAACTATCCAACTACACTCTCTTTGCCTGTAGCAAACACTAAGTAATCTGAGTTAGATTAGTCTACAGTGAAGAAGCTTCACTTGGCTCTCAAGGGCTAAGCCAGCTAATTCACATCTGCCACAAGCTAAGAGCACACGCACAAACCATGAACATGGACCAGCTGACGCACAACATTGCCTTACTACAGCTTATGTGTCTGAATGCCAGTATTTTCTCTTGCACACAATTTACTCCCCATTTCCTCACATCAAATGTGAATTAAGAGTATTTGACATCACAAGTTTTCTGTATTGCCTTTTCTTAATTTTATGGTTCTCACACACTCACAGTCCTAAACCTGCAAGCACAAACACACGCATGGCTTTACTCACGTGAGTAGTCCCAAGCAGAGATGCAGGATAAGAAGGGAATTTATGAATAAGCTACAAAGAGATTTCTCTAGCCTTTATATCACAAACTTTCCCCTTGCATAGGATGACAGGAAAGGAAAATCCCTACTACTGGAGAGTGGAGTAACAACCCCCAGACTACACACAGCTGGCTCTCTCCTGAGCCTTCTCCCTTCTCTAGAGATTAACATAAAAATCAACAACATTTAAAGCAGATTTTACACACAAAATTGTATCCTCAACAGTTAAAAAAACAATTCACTACAACTACAATTGCTACAAAGATACTACAACAAATGAGTGAGAAGGAATCCAAAACAATAAAAAGCAAGCTACAAAAGGCTTGTTTTTCTATTCATTTGTCAAGTGGAGAGTGATTTTGTGGCCAAATTCTTTAGAAATAAGCAGATTACATAAAAGAAAAGAAATTAAAGTAAAAAAATGTTGGCAGTGAAGGGAGAAGATGTGTAGCATTTAGGTGACTGACCAGGAGTCTGTGCTTTGGATGAATTTCTTTTTCCCTTCACAGCAGGGACCGTCACACACCCTTCAGGGACTGCAAGAGCAGCGTTATACCTTGTAGTGTCTCCTCTCAAGACAGAAGAGGCTTACGTTTCACTTCAACATGCACAACTTCTCTAGTTAAACAACTCAACCTGATAAGGGTTGCTTGGTTAGCATCCTTCAACTACCATTACAGAAGCTATTTGACGAAATTTAGTGCTACTAGGACTAATTTAGGATTTGCATAGACTACCTCAAGCCCAGCTTAGCCCTGTAGAATGAAGGCTGCTAGCTTTGCTTTAATTAATTTTCTCCTCCTTTCAAAAACTGCAAATTTTGTCCCATTGTCATCAGACATTTAATAGCCATGGACAAGAGCCCAAGAATCAGAAGTCTGTAGAACACAACCTTTGTTGTCTTTACCTGGACACCCTGAAACAAAAACTAAATCCAACATAATGCATGAATATAGGAATTAAAATCCCAAGGATATTAGCTAACACTTTACACTCACTTTTTAAAATTCACTACGAAGCTTAAAAGATGTCTCTTGCTGAATGTATCACTCAAACACCTCATCCTCCAGAGCTGGGATAGCTTTATAAGCAAACAGTGATATTTAAAGGAAAAGTTTGTTTTCATAGTTGTGTGCGCATGTCTAAGTGTATGTTAAAGAAGAAAATTAAATCAAATGGGTTAAGAAAGAGCACCCCCTGCTCCCTCCCCAAAATCTCAGTTGCATGAATAGGGCAGCCAGAATACGCACATTTTTCTCAGCAGCACAGGTTGGTAGGAGCAAAGAGAGGGCTAATGCAGCCACTCTTCTGCCCCCATTCTGAAGTACCCAGGAGCCTGAGGTCATACAACCCAGTGGTGGTCCTTCCCCGGAGGATGATGTGGGATAGGGTCCATAATTTTCTGGGCTGGAGTAGTGGGTAAATGGCCATTAAATGAAGAATCCTGCTCTTGCCCAGAACGATTCAGTTGACAGGTCAAATGTGGATGGCTTCTTTATAGCCCCACGGATCAGCATTTGATGACTGAGCAGTTGTATGAGTTGGCAGACTGATTTTTTTGGAAAGGTTTTGGGTAGGTAAAAGAAGAGGGGAAATGCCCAGACAAGTGGCTAGCTAAGGGGACAGGCTGACTATAGCTAAGGCTTAATCAGGGAAGATAAGGACAACTCAATTTAGGTGGAGAGACAGGCTAAGCTGAAGGGAATAACACAGGATAGAATCAACAGGAGAAGAAAGAAAAAGAAAAGGACAAAGTCACTAAAAATGACAGAACAAAAGGTTACATGCTGAACTTCATGCTTACATGTTTGCGACCATCCCCCTAACTCTCGTTTTCTGACTTCTGCATGACAAGTTTTGCAGGGAGGAACCTAATCCAATAAACTCTGTGCCATTTTTGCAGACTATTTAAACAACATGCCACATGCATTTTCAATTTTGTCTTCTCTGTTTTCTGAAGATAAACATATACTTTGCTTCCTCATCACTCAAATTCTGCTCCAAATTTCTCTCCTTTCTCACACCCCACCTAAGATTATGATTGGTACCTACAGCATTAAGTATTTGCTAAAACATTAGAAGGACTGTTGGTCTGTCTTAATCTGTGTATTACCGTTATTTGGACCTCTGAGAAGAATCAAAGAATGCTAAATAAAACAAGCTTGAAGTATTTTTTTCAGATTTTGACATACCATAGATTTTTCAAATGAACCAATTATGCATACACGAATGCAACAATTCTTCAGCTAAAAGGACAAAGCAGAATGATAGCTTTGACACTCTGGTGTAACTGACAGCTGCTGATTCAACTCTCATGTCTTAGAAAATCTATTTAAGGCACAACAAAATAGCTTTTTGAACAGACTTAGCAGATCCTATTTCTGATGCTAGAAATCTGACCTTAACTTACGCACTATGTTTTCAGAAGTGGTGTTAGAAGCTACTGTATGCAGAAACAGGCTGACTAGGGTCACTGGCCATGAATAAAAGTGGAGATCTAAGCCTTCAGGCTTCCAGTTAACCTGTTTTCAACTAAAGAGTGTTCAGGTACACTGTTCAGCTGCCAAAAGGAACACATACACCGATTGTCTTCTCATTGCTTATTCCAACTTAACTTTGCTTCCATGGCACAGGCAGGAAATTATCTTAAGCTCCTCCCTGATGCAGTAAATACTACCAATACCCACTTGCACACAAAGTCCTTAGTGCCCAAGTATGAGAGATTCTAGTGATGGAAGAGCCTTTCCCAGATAGCTGCAACTCCTGAAATGAAGTAACTGCCCGCAGGTAAGTAGCACACACAACACTTGACAAACCCTACAATGGCACTGTACAGACTCCAACTCACAGAATTATGTAACAAAGAGAGCAGATTGTATTGTGAATAACAGAAAAACACACCTGTAAAGGCCTGTCTGGCTAGATACAAGTCTACAAAAGCCAACAAGACCTTTAAATCATGTGCTTTTTTTATGAATGCCAACAGTCTGTTACAATACCAAAAACATTTAGAGTACTAAACACTGTTCACTATTGTGTTATAGGTTGTATATATATTTCTTTTTTTCCACTGGAATCCACTGCATTCATCTAATTTCAATGATCACGGAGATGTAATGGCATCTGTTACCTGTGTCCCTGCTGCTTTGTGAAGCTGCATCGTTCTCCACGTTGTAGATGACTGTGCCCTGGGAGTCAGAGGAGAAGTGACTGACCACAGACTCATGGTGTGCCTGTTTATAAGGATAGCTGTCTGTAGAGGAATCTGTCCTGGTATCACTCGAGATGGAAGGTTCTCGCCCTGGGGAAGGAAGCAATGTTGAATTTCAATCTTTTTCAGCTATCATAGAAGTCAAGAAAGGTTAAAAAGAGAAAACAGAGGCAACTACACAAGAAGTTAAGAGAAAAACACAATACCAAACATACAAACTTAGACTCAAGGACACCAGAGCTTATGGGAAAGGTCCTCTCCTTTTGAAGTTGGGAGAGAGTGTCAGTCCTTCTGCAAACCCTCACTTCTTTCTCTTTGATAACTCTAAATTATCAAATCCTTTTAATATGCAAAATTAAACTACATCCATTGGACTGAAAGTCATATTAGTACCGTACTGAAGTTATTGTTCGTTAAGTGTCAACACTGTCAAGTGCCATTACAATATGAAATACACTGCTTCAGAAGTAAAAAATTTAGTCAAGTACAAAGTGTTAATAAGAATAACAAGAACATCACGAGTTATAATAATTGTTTCATCTACTATGAATCAAAAGCTTATCAAGTAAAAATTTTATACTGAAAGAGTATTATCGAAAGCAAAGTAACCTGTTCCTTCTCAAGAAGCCAGCATTGATCCTACTGTAAAGAATGAAGCATCAAGATTGAACTTTAGTACAGTAATTCCTGAAGTCACTACAAGAGGAGGAAAAGACAACCTTCTACCACCACTTTCAGTACATAAAAGTAAAAAAGTTCAAACAGTTTGAAGACTGCTGGCCATTTTACAAGAGTGATGTATACACTCTTTAATATTAGTTTCATACTTGTTTCTCAGTGGAGAAATTGAAGAAGAAAAGAATTACAAAAGGAAGTCATTCTTATGTTTAAATGCAAACATTCAGCCTGAGGGCGATTCACATTTTTGGTGAGAACAAGTCCTGCAGTAGATGTCCTACTTAAAGATGCTTTAGAACTTTTGAAGTCAGAAACTTCCCCCTGCCTCTTTACTGGTTAAAAGTCTTATTGTTCTAAAGAAATACAGAATACAGTTGTTAACCGAAATGACAGTAATAGAAAGAGGGGTGAATGTAGGCAACAGAAATCAGTGCTGTGGAACTGAGAACTAGAAAACTGTTTATATACTGAAGTCCTTATTCAACAGGAAATGAAAAACATTAAGTGGAGCTGTCCTACTCAGATTCACAACATTTCGTACCAGCATCTTCTGACAATCTTTCCTCCATAATTTGCAGTATCAGATCTTGATGTGATTAGATACATTTATCAGAGGCAACTGAACAAGTTCAGGTAAACTATAGTGATCAACGGCTTAAGAAGAAGCAATCTCTTAGTTTATGGGCTATGGACATCTGATGATACTGAAGAATCCAAAGGCAGCTGTAATTACACTTAGAGACAAAAAGGCCATTCTGATAAAGGTATATTAAAGCAGAAAAGTCTGGCTATCAACAAGCCTAGAAAATAATTCACTTCAATTTGACAGGAAAACATAGAGCGTAAGAATTCTTCAGGTACTTCAACCTACAGTATCCCACAAATTCTCTCAAGTACTTGGTATCAATGCTGAACACCACAGACTGCAGGAGTAAGCTTTGAGGATTCACCAAGTGTTTTTGAAATGAAAGAGCTCACTAGAGCCTTCTGAATTTTATCTGAAAGGAAACACCTTTACACAGATGTATTTTTTTTTTATTCAGCTCCCTGAAGTAATTTTAAAATACAGTATTAGATACTGCAAAGACAACAAGCAGAAAAGTTATCTATGTGCTTCCTGGAGGTCAGCAAGGCAAATTTACAGTGTATATTGACCTGAAGCTTGCAGAAGTGCTCACAACTGACACAAAGGCTCTCCTCCAGACTTTAAAAAAAAAAAAAAGTGAATAGGAAAACAGGTTTGTAAATTGCAAAGCATCTTGTCAAGTGAGAAGTGAAGGTCATCTTACTGGTGTTTCTATTTGTATTAAGGGGTGTTGGAGATTTATTTCATTACTAGTAGATTGTCAACACATAAATAAGAAGACAGTACATGTTCTCTACAGATTCACTGACCAGGAAGCATAAAGCTAGCAATTACCCAGGAAAACCATATAGTGTTATTGGAATTACAGCTGTATAAGTGGTCTAAAACCCTGGAAGATAGGCTGTGATTTTGCTCTCACCTTGCTGCTCTTGGCAACTTATAAACCCATTTCTAATGAAAGATATTCTCTGTTTTAATTTTTGGATTTTACAATTTTACAATTGTATTCATTTACAATCTTGCAATTTCATTACAATATAACACAGACTGAGGTTTTATTTTCATCCTGTCTGGACTGCAATTGAACATCTTTCTCAGAATTTATTTATTCATCATTAAATGAGACCTCAATCCCTAACGGCGTGACTAAATGTCCGAAATTATCTAAAACTTTAGTAAACTAACAGCCTGTTCAGACTACTACTGGTATCTTGAGCAGATCAAGGTCTATCCTCTGAAACTACATATCTACAGCTGTAGATCTTTTTTGACACAAAACAGACCAGGAGAAATGAAGTAGTAAACGTGACCTATGGGCATAAGCGCCTACCAATCCCTTTCCTTTTCAGTTTTCCTAAATTCATTCATTTCTGAACTACTTTATCTGAATAAAAAACAAATCAAACGTTGAAGATTAGCTGCAGCAATTCCTTTTTAAAAAAATGGTACTTACTCCCCCTTCCAACATCCCTTCACCATCCTAGAAAAGGACTCACTTATAACATTTCCTCAATATTTCTTTTCCCTAACTTCCCTCCAGAGTTTAATTCTGCAGCTTCCTTTAATTTTTTGTGTTCTTGCATCTCTGGTCTCATTCCTGCCCTGTTAAAACTGCTGATAAATTTATGACCTCAATCATTGAAGTCACCAGCTATTGTTCTTCCCTACATACACACCAGGTCCTTCTCTTTTTTTTTCCCCCTCCAGTTCTTTTCTCCGCACGTTTTTGGAAAAGATTACTAATCAATCAGTCAACAGAGTCTTGGACCAAGATCTGTTCAAAGATGAAACATTAGAAATCCTCTTCAGAATTCCTGATCAGCTTTGACAAGCAATAAGGACCCTGCTAACAGTAACACTCAAAAGAAGAGAAACTTTTCACATGCAGCATTGCAGCATAAAGGTGCAAGGCACACAGCCCAGGCTGCTTACCCGAGTCTTCACTGTCATAGCAAGTCCTGCTGTATTGCTGTAAGTCCACCTGAGGGGGCAAGTCTTGTGTTGACACTGGAGTTCCTCTTGGATCTGCATAGAGCAGCAGCAAAGGCTGATAGTGACCCTTAATGCACTTTGTCACAACATCTTTCCATTTTGGACCAATCTGAATTAAGAACAATTAAAAAAAAAAACAAGAAAGGTTTTCTTCATTATTTTCTATAATAACTTATCTTTTTCCCCCCTCATAATTCTTTCAGAGTTTGATTTTCCACTGACACTCTTTAACTCCTTCTATAGCCAACACTGACACGGAATTACCAAGAAAGCTTTTGAACCAACCTAAGTAAAATCAAGGTATTCACCATCTTATGCCTAAATAAATTACAATTCCTGCTAAAATTACAGCTACAAAACTAATCCTTTCATTTTTTTTTCCCCATAAAAAACTTTTTTTCATCCTCTGAGACGTTCAAACTTTGCATCAGCCAAAAAGAATTTGTTAACAAACAAAACAAACAGCAAAAGACAGCAAGACAGTAAATTCAAGTCAAATACTTCACTGTGTGAATATTTCTGCTGTTACAGAACCTCTGCAAGCATTGACAGGCCTGGCAGTAATTCATGTAGTTATATTAATCTCAAGCATCTTCCCGATGTACTAATACAAGTTTCACCTGATACTCTGAACATCTCTATCAACAAATTTGCTCCATACATGTGTATTCTACAAAAGCACTGCAGTACCTATCCTTGGCAAAGTTTTCCTGCAGAGAAGTATGACTGAACAAATGCATTAGTTTTTTCCCTATGAGATCGTGCTTGGCATGACTACAGAAGAAAATTTTCCTCTCTTATCTTTGTGCTTCCATGACTAGAAGGGAAAAAGGAGAGTGGTGTGAAATAATGCCAAACAAACTAATGGGCTCCAATAACAGTGTGCCAACATCCCAGCACTGGTATCTTTAATGTCAAGGACCTCATGCCTGGTGAAAAGGTTAAAAAAAGACACTAACAGCAGAAGCGGAAAATTTGTTGTTGGCAGCAAGCACCAGGGAAGACTGGCACGTAGATACTCCAGCAAAGAGCCCAAAAGCAGGCACTAAATAGCTATACTGCTTGTCAGCAGGGGAAAGAAATGTATGTTAGTTGTGTACATAAGCAAACTGTAGATTTTCAAACAACAGCATAAAACCGAGTGTGGCAGCCAACAGAACATAACTAAGAACAGGGTTTCTGAGATTTCTGGTATGCTCTTTTTGATAATACTTCACCTTGCTGAGAAAAAAAGGAACAAATTTATGGATCCTGAGCAGAAAACCAGTGAAAAATTTCTCAAAATCTGTAGGAAACAGTATGGATCTACATGCAAGTAGTTAAATTCCTAACAGATTATTTATTATTTTCCTCAACATTTTTTTCCTCACCTCTTTGACATGAGCATCATCAAAGTACATCCACTTGCGGATTTTAGTTTGGAAGAAGAAGGTTGAATAGTGTTTTCCATAGTAACAGATCATTCCCACCAAATACAGCTCTGAGTGTTTTGCTCTGTCATCAGTTACTCTGAAGAAGAGCTTCAGGAACAGAGGTAAGAAAAATGAAAGGAGAAATTAATAAAATGCTCAAATTTTACATACTGCTTTATGCTAAAACACCTCAAAGTACTATACAGGTGTCAGTTTTTACTTCAAAAGACAGAGAAAACAAGGCAATAAATAAGTAATCAAGCAATATTCAAGCACACACAGAGAGACAGACCAGAAACAGACTCTGACCAACTCAGCAGATGTTCATGAATTGAGTAAGACTCGGAGTCTGTGGCTGTACTTGAAGACATTTACGACAATGATATAATACCTTTTTCAGGACTTGAAGTGTGGTTCTATTTCAAAAATTTGTATTTCCTGTGTCATGCTTGCTGATTATATCAAATCCTGTTTAAAACATTCATTCCTCTTTGTAGAAACAAAGCAGTTTGGACAGTAAACAGTTGGCATTTATTCTGACTTAGGCAGGGACCAATTTATGACACCACCACATAACAGATGAACTGAAGACATTAGTAGGTCAAAAGAATTCAGCACACAGAAAAAAAATCTTTTATCTTTAATTGAATTTTATTAATTTAGAAATGCACAGGTCTCATTTTTTTGGGCCTTACCGCTTCATTATGCAAGGTCCACACTGTTTCATAATGACATTTCCATCAGTTCACAACGATTTTGGTATACTGTCTACCGGTCAATGCATTTTTTTAATATACGTGTGTGTGTATATATATATTATTTTATGTACTATCTCAATGCTAGAATAAGATACAGCTACAATTTGGTATATCAGTAATTCAACTCTAAAGCACGAGCTAATGCAAAATAAGTGAATCCTCCACGGATCTTACTTCAGTGTGTCATTCAATCACGCAGTGCCAGCCACCATCGCTCAGAGACTGCTCAGATACAAATAACTTTTAAGTGTTATGACCATGCATGTCAATGAAAAGAGGAGCTAAAGTTAAAAAAACCCCACCAATTACATTTTGTCTTCAAAAGAACTAGAAATAAACTTCTGTTCTTCAAAATGAAAGCCCACATATGTATTTTCATAGCAACAGCACAGCCCTGATCCAAAATTTCCTTTCAATTCAAAATATTTTTACATTTTCAGACACTTCAGAAACTCAAGAATATACAGTTCACAGATTTTCTAAGGCATTCACAGAAAGGTCAGATCCTTGGTTCTGCCCTCTATTTATGGATGCCGAAAAGGTAAAGGTGAAGACTTTATATTTTCCTCAATTTTCTACTGTAGACTGCAATGAGAAAGACTGTCTTTGTAGGTAGTGCCAAAATACAGAAAACTCACATCTCCCAGTTTAAGGCAAGTTCCCAGACTGTGAATCACATCCTCAGCCAGATCAGAGTGGTCTGAGTCCCAGACCAAACCAATGGTGATGATCTGTGGAGAGTTCATCAGCACACGACGAATACGGATCTTTTCCCCACAGTTACTCTGAGGATATAAATAAAACAAAACACTGAACATAATCCTTATCTTATTACAGTGTTAAAGCAAGGCACTAAGAAGTGTGAGTTTCAGATGTACACCTTCTAAAGAGGTGGAGGTGAAACAGCAGATATAATATGCTCAGTGTCCAGGTATGAGCTACTCATGTCACAGATGAGGTGCTATCAAGGCTATCTTGGCATTCACAAGCTTTAAGATGAACACTGCTAATTCTTCCTCATACTACTGATAATGATTAAAACATACAGTACAAAAATGAGCTTATTTAAAAAATGATAAGCAAGCATACATGAAAGATTCTAATAACATTCTTAGAAATTGGGGGAAAAGCTCACTTTCTTTTGACCAGAATCTCAGATTGAAAATTGCATTTACAGAGACCCATGCTTTATGTGACAGTGTCAGAGAAACTCTGACAGTGCTGCTTTGCCTGTCAAAATTGAATGGTTCTACAGGGTACCCCAAGCATTCCGTTATTAGATGAGATAATTAGGTCAGTATTGACATAAATATGAGAAAAGCAGCTGGAAAATCAAGAGGTGCTTTACACTAACCCACAGGAGGTCTGCATTTCTTATTTCCTTTTCTCTTCCTATTTTTCACTTTTTAAGTAACTACCAATGTTTATTGACTGGCCAGTCTCCCCTCACTCCTAACCAGTGCATTATCTTCTTTTTCTTTTGGGGGGGGAGGAAGGGAGGGGGGAAGTCAGAAGGACAACATAGTGGAGGGGGGATATGATGAAAACTATGACAAAGTCCATTTGCAACGTTCACTTTTCCCCTGAGGCAGGTCACAAAGGTATCTCTGTAAGATTCCAGGAAAAAAACCCATTTTCCTGGTAAGAATAGTCTCTCCTGTCTACAGAGACCAATTTCACAATTGGATATAATAATTTCTGACACTACAAACAGGGAAGAGATCACAAAGCATCTCTTCCCCACAACAATCTAAAAAATTAACCAGAATTTCAGTCCCAATCATCAATGGGAGACAAAAATGGAAAATTGAAAAAACAGAAAGAAAATGTAAAAGGACTGTGATGTTTAAATGTAGGTAAAATGTTTAAATATTAAGATGACCTTATTAACATGTATTTTGCAAGGGTCATTCAAAGTATGAGTAATCCTCTGAATTACCTCACAAATCTATCTTACTCTCCTATTAGTTAGCTAAAAGCAAAGAAGATAACAGAAGCACTTTCAGCATGACAGGAGGAACATGGTATCCTGATAAAAAGCTTCCCTTGCATGGCTTTGAGGCCACTCTTAGCTAAAGCTCAACAGAAAAATTTCTTGAGTATAAAAAGAAAGTGGCAGCAAATATTGGTAAACAATTTTATTCAACTGATTATTTCACAGTTTGCACTGACCAAGAATGTATTTCTATTAAATTTCCCATGCTCTAGTGATTAAATAGCTGAACTAATATTAACCTTTTAAATGACAATACAATATCTTAATTTCTTTTACTTGAATCAGTGAGCCACTATTTACCAATATTAAAAAAAACACCAACTTCCAATGGAGACTAAAAGTGAAGGCGTCAGACTTATAAATTGAGAGAGGGGATGGTATAAAATGGAAATACTTAACACTACCCCAGGGAACAGGCACACAAGCCATTCCTGTTAAAGCCTGTATTGCTTCACTGCTAACAGTAGTATTACATGAAGCAGCAATTATGCAGCTGTTTCCTGTCCTACCCATTAATCAATATGTTAAAAAGTTTGATGATAACTCTTTTTGCATGCTTATCTAAAGTCCTGGATCTGACCATATTCAAATTAAAAGGCAGAACAAGAAATCAAACTCTTGCGTTAGAAATCTAGCTCTTATGATACATATAAAAAGTAAGCATTTTATATTTATATGAATTTTTTTTTCTTTTTCTTACCTGATACACAGATTTGATTCAGCTGAATTTGGCCAGACTTTTATTGCATAGCAGAATGAACATTTTTAAGCATAGCAGCCTGTGACTATTCACTGGACACATGCAGTAATTGTTTTTACATAGTTAAACATCAGTCAGCACTCCCGATAACTACAGTCTATCCTTTCTAGTCAGTAACTCCCACACCGTGGATACCAAACTTCTCTCAGAAAAACAAACCAGTACTCCCTCAGATTTTTTGTCAGACTTCCTGCCTTTAGATTAGCTCTTGCAGATATACTGTATAGCCTGTAAGCCCTTCACTGTCAGGAAGGGAGTAGGAAGTGGAAGTCCTTTTCCCTTTCCTATCTAACCAAAACCACTGCCAACATATAGAAAGTTCCTGTGCAAGACACGGTCTCCAAATTCTTTGTCATTCCCCCTTCTTTAGGTAAGATCCAAGAACTTCCACCATAGGATGAAAAGAGCATGATTGCAGCTTCATGTAATGCTAGTCTTCGAGGCCTCACCAACTCTCAAGTCTAGGTACTTCTAGCAGCAACACAGGCTTGAACAGGAATGAATTTCATGTGAGCAATGTAAGCATTTCCCAATATTTGCCCTCATCATGTTTTCTTCTGGTTTCTAACTCTGAGAAACATTCATTTTTAGTTTCCATCTAAACACTACATCTATTCCTGTTCTCAGTACTTGTGTCTAGTCAAAGAAGCACCCATCATCATTAATTTTTCCCTTCCTTTATTAAATAAGTGTGAGATACTGAATTAAACCCAAAGAAAAGTAATGATACTCACTGGACAGTTCCGCAGGTCACCCATAGTGCTGGCGTTCTGCAGTAGCTCTCCAAACATATCTGGAGTTGGTTTCTCTCGCCTCTCCAGCATACAAATAGCTTGATTGCTTCAGTAAAGAGAAAACACAGAAAACAGAAGTTTAACAGTAAAACAAAAACACAAACCCACATTAAACCAGTATATGTTTCTCTTAAACTTCGTTAAAAGTTAAGAACCTTAAAATACACAACACTTTCTATATTTAACACTGTAGTCCAGAAAAAACCCACATCATTCAATGTGAATTACAACATCTTCCATTGTAATACTACATAAAGAAAACAAGTAAAACTCAAAACAGAAACAGATTGTAGTTAGGTTTAACATTTATTTCTTAAAAGCAAACTTTAGCATTTTGATAAATACTTGATTTTCAAATGAAATATTTGTTTCAAAATGCTTCCCTTCAATAACCACAATCCTCGTAAAATAACACAGTAAAGGACATCCTTAATCACAAAACTGCAAAAAAAGAAAAAAAGTAAAGTACCCAATTTATTTTATTGTCCAAGTTGAAAGAAAGATGATAATATGTACACAATACTAGTGCTCAAAGCATGTTTAAGCTTAAAATGGTTTCAGTGGTAAGTAAACATGCTACTATGTATGGGTGCTTTAAAATAGCGCATGACAATTTTTACTGTGATATTTCATATATATATTCTCATATAAAACCCTGAATACCATTTACATAATTATTTTTCCATTTTTCTAGTTAATAATATTCTGATATAGAGTGTCTTCTGGAACTTAATGCAAAACTACAGCTTGATAGAACAGCAGGCAGCAGCCACAAGGGGGAATGCTTTACAGTATTCCTGGTACACTGGTAGCTTTTACCAGATCTGCATTAGGAGAGCGACTAGCAGTTTTCATGACAATTTTTTCAGGCTCTGTAACTATGGGTCTCACATGCCAGACAAGAAACCAAGTTCTAATCCTAATAAAAATTCCAAGAAAAAAACCCAAATAACAGACTCCTGCCTTGACCATATTTAAGCAACTTTTAACTGAGTAGCCGCCTATTAAAAGAAGACCTCTGTCTTCTGGCATTATTTCCAACAATCTGCTGTAGAGCTAAAGCTAGTGCTCTGTGCACCATCTCCTTTAATGAAAGGTCATGGTGATCAGGGCAGTTCCCCAATAACTAGAAAAAACAAGAGCTATATATCCATTCAAGAAAGAAGATTTGAAGAACTACAGGCTGGTCACTCCAGCACCTGAAGCATTTACAGACCAGATCAATCCCCTTGGAAATCAACTTCAAGCATATGTAGGACAGGAAGGTGAGTCAGAGTAGCCAGCATGGATTTACCAAGGGCAAACCATGTCTGACATACTTGATTATCTTCTATCATATTATGGGTTATGTTGAGGAGGCGAAAACAGTTAATATCATCTGGTCTCCAGCAAGGTTTCCACATCATCTACAGCATTCCTGAGGCCAAACTGAGAGGTGTGGACTGCACAGGTAGAATACAATGCAGAGAAAAACCTAACTGGACCTTCACGCTCAAGAGGATCAAAACAAACACCAAACAGCTAACAGTTGTGTTCCTCAAGGGTTAATACTGCGGTTGAAGCTATTTAACATTTTCATTAACAACCTGGATGATGAACTGAAATACACCCACACCAAGTCTACATATGACACTAAACTGGATGGAGAAGTCGATATCCAGATAGGGAATGCTGCCATCCAGGACAATCTTGACAGGTCTGAGAAAAGGGGTGACAGCAACCTCATGAAATTCAGTCAAGAACACAAAGTCTTGTACCTTGAACAGAGCACACTCAGTGAAGCACTACCGCCTGAGCACTGAGTAGCTGAGGAGCAACACTACAGAAAGCTGCAGACAAGCTGAACATAAACAAGACTCTTCAGAGGCAAACAGAGAAAGGGCAAGAGGTAGAAGACGCAGAAAAGGAAATTCTCACTGGATATAAGAAAAAAAGTTCTACGCTAAGTTCCTAAAAACTGGAACAAGCAGCCCAGAGAAGTAATGGAACTTTTTTCCTTTAAACACTTTGAAAATTCAGCTGCACAAAACCCCAACCAGTCTGATTTACCTTTGTAAGTCAGCCCTGCTTTTAACAGGAGGATGGATGTCCGAAGGTCCTTTTCAATGTAATTTTTAATTTTTTAATTTTTTTATCTGTTTTCTTAAATCACCTGTTCACATGTTAAGGTCTGTCAAAATGTACATGAGTCCTTCCCACTACAGTTATCAAGATTCAGGATCATAAACAAGCAGACACACTGATCCATGTCTTGGATCTGAATTGCCGTCTTCTGCTTCATTAAATCCTCATGTTCTTTATCACAGTTATCAAAGCTCCACGAACTTTGAACAAATCATGTTCTGCACATTTGATCTTGTGATCATAAAAGGTCAAACTGCAATACCAATATGGATAAAAAAGAAAAAAAAGAAGGGAAAAGAAAAAAAAAAATAGAAGTTCCATGTGAAAAACTCGACTCACCAGAGTGAGGTTGTGGAAATATAATGTACCATCTGGATGAAAGGTAATGGGTCTGAGGTGGCACCACAGCTGGTACAAACACACTGAAGAGAAAGAAAATACAACACACTGACAAGATTAAACAGGTATTTCTGTAGCAATACTTCTGTTTGTCTATCTTTTTACCAGGGCAATGCACGGTTTAGGAATGTAAATACAAAACTTGAGAACTGGTGATTGGTATTGAGCACTTATCACTTCACCTGTTCAAATAAAGTCATTGCAAACTTCTGGTGGGAAACACAATGTGGTGCAGTGCAAATATCTTCCTTTGTTTCATCTGCAATGTGGAAGTGAATTCGCATTAACAGGTTTTCCTAGCCAAAGAAGAAAAGGCAAAAAAAAAAGTATTAGATAATTTCAAATGCAGACAAAAGTTAAGATATAAATTACAAGAGCATATCAGATGCAATAACGTTTAAATGTTATTTACAGAAACAGAAGGCTCCTGCAAATTTGTGATAGTTGCCTCAAAAACAAAGAAATTTATATTTCTTTGATATAAAAGAAAATGGCCTCCACTTCTGATTTGAAATATTATGTCAGGTTTATTTACTAGCAGTGCTGAAGATTCTGCTGCTGATTTTTCTGTCCACTTCTCAAGCATGAATGGACTTGACCAAACATAACAGGTAGAGCAGCTCTGCAGTTTTAAAATCACTGGATTCACACTAACTTCTCATCAACAAAAGTAACTCAAATCAACTTCTACATTCCACAAGGGCTTTGAAATATGGCACATAACCTACATTCTATCACAAGTGGGGAGAACTAATAAATGGAGAGGCAGACTAAATTCTGTAATGAAACAAAAGCACTGAATGTTTGCTAGACATTATTTCATACAACTCTATCTATTTTAAAGTTCTCAGGGGTTCTTGTCCCAAGACCTTCTCTCCTCCCAGTGTTGCCAACATTAACCTGTGGGTACCATAAATTTTCTGACATCTCTTCCAGCAGCACACTTTTCACTATCAGTATTGGCTGCCAGGATGGTTTATAGGCCTGCAATAAACAGGTCAAGATTAATTATTAGGCAAAACAGCTCTGACCTTGTACAATTTGACTTGAACAGTTTTCCTGTGAAAACGTAATTTCAGAAAAAACAGCAAACAAAATGTCCTTTCACCCTTTTGAGGTGAACCTTAAAACTAGAATCCTGGATCATTCTTGCAGTGCAATTTTTTTTACAATTCATATCTAAGACACACTTGAGAGTGCAAGCAAAAGTAACCGTGAAAATGGTTAACACTGGTATTTCCATTTCCAAGTCATTAGCTTATGGATCTCTTAAGGACTTTTCCAGGCCACACATCCAAAGCCTGTTGCAATCTGGAGAAAGGAGAAATGCAGGAGAATAAAGGGCAGGGGGGGAAGGAAAGATTGTGTAGCATGAGGCCACATCTGTGCCTGTCAAACCACCTTTCAGTTATACTCACAAAACATTCAGCAGCATCATCCATGATGCCCAGCTGGAAGCGTTGCTCATCCTGAAATGTCTTTGCAAGAGCAGTACGTAGGGCATCAGAAGGCAGTACCTTCTCACTGCTACACTGAAATTGGTTGAAGATACCCTAGTAAAAACCCAAAAAGATAGTTAAGTTACTGTATTTTTAAAATATGACTCAACTTATCTGAAAACAAACAGCAAACATTTAACTTGCTTTGATCCAGGAACACACAGATACTTGTACTGTACATGGACTGCAGGACAAAATCCTAAAAGTTCCTCCTTTGAATTTATATTAACCTTTGTGTATTTTTTCCTTTCCTTTCACATATCCAAGGGAGGTTGGGGAGTGTAGGAGTAAATTTCCCGCAATGTCAATCCCACTTGGATCTTCCTCCAAATCTGATTCCTGAAGTTTCAGTAAAAAACTTCTACCCTTATTTTCATATAGGGCCACTCTGTCTTCACACCACTCTGTTCCACTTTCTACCTAATTTCATATGACAAGCAACCTTCTTCATCAGTGTCAATCTCAAAATTCTGCTTGTCCTTTCCTATAAGACTTTCCTCACAATTTCTCAGAAGACTGTGGAAAACCTTAAGTCTTACTGCAAAAGGGGAAAAAAGGATAACAGATAATCTTCAATTGTGCACCAGTTGGCTCTCCTGCCTTCTAAACTTAGTAAAACAAGGAGAAAACCAAACTGGTTTGTCTGTTTAGTTTTCTTTCAAATCTATACTAATCTACAACGATTTACCATTCATGTATCACTTCCTCCTTTAATTACCGAAAGCTTCTCCCCAGCATTCTTAGGACCCATATTTTTTGGAAATAATCTGAATATTTTTCTGCTTTAACTATTCTTACTTGTTTCTTATAAGGAAATGAGAAAGTAAACTGGGAAACGGTTTGCCAAATGGTACAATTTTGTCTGCTTTAAGCTGGAAGAGCACAGAACACAGCTGTCACTGCACAGCCAGCACACAACCTCTGCGCCCCTGCCACTTCTGCCTGTAGGAACGGAACAATTTATAGTGTTGACATATTATCTAAGATAGATGTAAAATGCCCATCTCTCTTTACTGCTACTTTTATTTTGGTAGTCCTTATAGTGTTCATTCACTCACAGGTGAGGGCCCACTGTGCTGAAGTTCAGAGCCCTTCTAAAATTGCCTTTATTAGAATATCAAATAATCATTAGAAAAGTGGTAATGAAGAGAAGGATGTGATGCAATAAGTCTCATACTTCATGAATTACAGACAAAATCTCTTCTCAGTTACCTTTTTATAGATGTATATGAAAACTGAAAGAATTACAAGTCTCTGCACTTAATCACCATTTCTGTCACTCTCATAACTGAGCAAGTTTCATGTTTCATTAGTGAATTTTCTCATTTCAGTGAACTTCAAAAGAAAAAAAAAAGGCAGCAAGACATAACTCCATCCTGCTTCAGCACTTTCCATGAAATAATTTACAAGCACTTGAAAACACTCATGGCTGTGCTTTGGAAATGTGTTTATTCTGGTTATCATCAGTCTCACTTCATAGATCTGGAAACCGAGACACTTGCCTAGCAACTGGCCCACAACCTCACTGCCAAGAACTGATGGGTGGGACCTGGTCTGCTTCAATGAGAGCCCTGAAATGGCTCTGCGCTCCTGGGGAGGGGGAATCAATGCAGGTTCTAAGCTAGGTAAAGGGAGAAGCAAGCAAGCAATCCAATACTCTCTTTCAAATTTCATCTTTAAAGAAATGGTATATTTACTATGGAACAAAAAATAATTCAGTAATGTCAAAGAATTCTGTGAAGAACACAAAAATCAGGAAGAGCTCCCAACAGTATATGGAAGAATGCTTCCTCAAATTTGTAATGACATAGCATACAATACAGTTTAATTTAGATTACAAGAAAAAAAAAAGTTTTAAAACCAGTGAGTAACTGTGCATTGGAATCCAGCAAAGATCAAATCTTATGTCATTGCACAGTGCAGTTTACAGCATGATGGAACACAGTACTCACAGGAAGTCCCAACAGCACCTCTAATGAAGTCAAAACCACTTTGAACACAAGGCAGTTTGGTTTTCCTTGAGTTTTGGTCTGGGATTTCAGGGTTTTTTTAGGGGGAGGATTGGGTTTTTTCTCCTTTATTTTTCAAGACAGGTTCTTTGCTTCCCTTCAGAACAGGTCTTTCTTGTCTCTCAGCCTTAGATGGACAGGTGTGGCATTTCCTGCAGTTTCATCACTTAAAATTATCTAAGTCAGATCTCTTTCCTTAATTTAAGGTCTTGCCTTGAGTGATACTGTTAATCACTAAAACATTTGTTCCATACACAGGTATGAAAAAAGCCAGCTGGGTGCAGACCAGGAAAGCACTGCTGATTCTGCCCCAGGAGTTCTCATGACACCTTTCCTCCAAGTGCTTTTGGAACAAAACGAGACCTCTATATACAAAACATTCAAACTTTGTTATCTTTAAAACTTCTTCAACTGAAATTGAATATGGTGAAAATCCCAGTGTATTCGGTTCACTGATGATCTCCCTTAATGGCTACATTCCAACAGAAATGAGCATATATCTAACAGTGGCAACAATGTGATGGACACTGTTAAACGTTTCATTTCACTGGTTGTCAGTAAGTAAAATCGAGGATGACGAAAAAAAATAATTAGCTTAACAAATTACTAATATTGTATTAATAGCAGTATTTGGATTTCTACACTGAGGACATGTTCTTGGCATGTTGGTAAGTCTACAAGCCAAGACAGAGAACAGTATGAGCAAGGGATTTTTTCAGACAGAAAGAATATCTTCTTATAATTCTACATATACCTGCATTCCTAAGGTATATGCAAAAAAGAAGCCCATTTCCTGCCACATTCCCTTCCCTACAGATCTTCAAAGGTCTGGAAAGGGAAGCAGAGACAAAAAAATTAGGATGCGCAAGCATTCCCTAAGACCAATACATTCCCAAAGTTCATCTAGTTGCATACAGTCCTTCCCCAAATACTAAGTCAAGATCAACTCCAATTACACAGTTGATCTTTTGCCAGCTTGCTCTCAGATGCATCCAAACTTGGAAATTCCTTAACCATGACATGCAATCTATTGTAGGGCCTCACTTGGCTTTTTACCATTCAGAAGGCTTTTCCCTAGTTTTTTAACTGGAAGCTTCATGTCCTTTTTACTACTGCACAGCTGGGCCTCTGACATACATCAGAACAAAGCCTTGCAGAGTCAGTGGGCTTCCAAAATAGGTCTCCACTTTGCGAAGTATGGGGATCAATATTAAATTGATCAAAGATCAAATAAAGGAAAACAACCTAAGGTTTGAGACAAGGAACATTTATCATGCAACTCTTCAAATGAAAACCTTGGAAATATTTCGGAATGCTAAAATTCAAATGCACGATCATAAACCACATTGTTCTCCAGTAGTTAATACACTAAAGATAGCAAGTATTTTTTGAAGTAATTCATGGGACTGATCTGAGTTCTTGGGAGTTCTTTTAAATTTCAAAGATTTGAAAGTTGCAATATCTGTGAATCCCCCCATACTTTATACAATCTGCTCCCAATTATCTTTTAACAGTGTCTGGAATCAATTTCCTCCCTAGGAAAGAAGTATTCCATTTATTTGGGGTAAACTGACATCTGCGGTGTGTAACTAACCATACCGATTAAACAAACCAAACTTGATATACATGCACATGTGACTTCTTAATCAAGCATACAGAAGTAGGCTGACATAAGAATAAATTGATAGCTGAAGACAACAGGCAACAGCTACTGAATCAGATCAGTGTTCATGCACCGTGAATTTGAGCTGTGTCCTTGGCAGCTTTCTGAGAACTAATTATTCCCTTCCAGAACTATGCAGAAGTTTCTTCTGGATGGGGATATCACTGCAGCTCTAGTGGTGTGGTATTTCTTTCAAAAAACAAAACACATTCTCCCCCAAATGCCTTAGTATTCCCTACATTAATAGTTTCTGCCTTTTAGCAAAAGCTATAAATATTAACATGGCCAATCCTCATCCTTCTCTCACTGCCCAACATATCAATATTATTCTTGCTGTCACTCAATTGTTTCTTGTTTTCTGTTGGGGGGTGGTGGTGTTTGTTTTGGGTTTTTTTTAAGCTTTCTCTCCATTTCAACAGCATGCCCTTCTTACTTGATTCAATTCAGTGGACCTTTTTTCTTGCTAATAGTACCTAATCTCTTCTACAGAACATAACACTCTCCTGATGAAGCCTCTTATTCAGCACCACAACCTGTTTCAATAAAAATTCTGGCTGCTAAAAATCACTTTTCTCCCATTCAAATATATCAGCCTCCACCCACAGTATTTCCACCAGCTCACATTTCTTCCCCACATTTCCTTAAGTTACATTCGCCTTCAAGGTTGCAATAAATTCTAGCGCTATTTGCGTTTACGTCTTTGGATCTCCTCCCAAACCTCCAAGTCTGTAACAATCAACTTAGATTCAATTTATTCCTTTCTTTTAGAGCCCATTCCATTTGTACTCACACTGTATCCTGAACATTAACATCACGCCCCAATACAGACTGTCAAGTCAGGCACCCGTAGCCACTATCAAAATCAAATAAAATAATACTTTCCATGAGTGTTGTTTAGGAGGGTGGCAGCAAAAGACACCCAAATCATAGAATGTGCACATCTACTAAGTAAAAATTTATTAACTGTTTGATCAAGATCAAAACAGGCAATTTTTATTTGGAGGCTTCAAATACCAGTTTATTAACTCAGGAAACTGTACTTGCTGCTAGTGTATTTGGCAGGCAATTAACTGCAATTGCCAACTGGAAAAAAAAAGTTCAAACAATAAAAGTAATTATTTTATGTATTTTGACGACTGTTTTACCCTGAAATAGTATTGTGATTTGAAAAACAAACACAACAAGGGGATGAAGTCTTTGCAACCAACCTATTGCTGTCTCAACCACATGATGAACACTCCATAACAAATCAAGTGGCTAATCAGAACCAACTATAGTAATTCCACTTCAAAGCACTCTAAAACCTTACTGTTCTCAGTTTTCATCTTAGACAACCACATCATTTTTACACAGAAAATTCACATTCTTCCTGTATTTGTTGCACATGACAAAATTACAGAAAAGACCAGCCCTACTGGAATTTATCAATCAACAGAGCATTCTTCTTTGTGACCTACAAAAAACACTCTGTCCTATATCCTGGCACTATGGAGCTCTCAGTACAATCCCTGGAAGGAGAACAAACTCTCTGTGGCATGCTCAGTACAGTGGACGGATTTCCCCCTTCTTGCCCTCTTCCAGCTGTGATAAACAAAACACCAAAGCAAAGTCACGCTGAAGAAAAAGGAAAATAAACCAAAACATAATAGGCTTCAAAATCAAAAATAAATCAAAAAGCTGTTCCAGTGTTACAGCAGGCAAACCATAACAGTAAGGACAGCTTGTGTACTGAAAAAAAATATTTAAATAATGTCACATCTTAAGGAATAGTGTTTGGGACTCCAACACAGAGTCTGCAGCTCTCTCTTGTCTTTTTATAGCTGTTGATGCTAGGTTCCTTCAAAGTACCCAACTTATGTATGTCAGGAATGGTTTCAAGTTTTATTTTGTAGCCACATAAACAGAGCCAGGTAGCACAGCAAGTTTTAAAATCATGTCAAGAATTTGTGCAATGGAAGTCTTCAATGTGGTACAAAAATAAAATGTGATTTGATATCAAGTATGACATCATTGTCCTGTGATATCCCACATTTAAAATTACAAGTAATATTTAGAGAGCTAGCTGAGCATTTACAGTAAATACTGTGCATGACATCAGAATCCCTAGAAACATGTGCAGCAAGCCAAGAAACCGTGGAAAAAATACAACTTCTTTGGTGTTATTCAAAGGTTAAATTTAGCTCAATGAAAACTATCTTCCTCTAACGCGAACAGGAAGAGGATGTTGCCTTAGAGAAACATTTCAGAGGCAGAGAAGAGCATGAATCCTCTCTGCACAACACAAGAGGCATCAGGTATCTTCGGAAGGGACCCTGAAGTGGAGTGAGGGGACTCCACATAGACTACTTCCCACAAGTATTGTCCCTTTCCCAGGCCAGGCTGGAATCTGAACATGCCTGCACGCCCCGAAGAGGAGTAAACACATCGTGCCTCCACCTTGCGTGTCTGGACACATATTTTGGGCAGATCCACCTGACAGCATGCAAGGCTAATTACCTCTCCCCAGACCCTAATGGGACATTTTCGCATGGTATAGAGCTCCAAATTCTTGTGTTCCCACTGGATCCAGTCACATCTTCTCCCTCATCTTAGCAAAGCCTAAGGCAAGATTCAAGAGAAAGAAGATGTCAAAGACCTGGAGGCTAAGCTGGTATTACCCTGGCAGGACAACAGTTAAAGGCTTCCAGAGCAGAAAGGAGAGCTGGGGCAGGGGAAAAGCTGAGCACAGAAGGGAGGGTATGATCCTGCTGTACTGGGACACAAAACATGCTCTTGGTGATGCTTGCAGTATTAGGTGCACATTAAGCACATTATCCCATGTCTTATACAAGTTTACACACACCATGTACCAGACAGACAGACTTTTACAAGAGGAAAAAAATAGAGCAGTTTGAAGACACTGATCCAGAGGGCAGCAGAGAACAAGTAAATACCTTACACAGCCTTTTCCACTTCTGCTGCCTGCTGAAGGATTTATGAAGATGAATGTGACCACCTCCACAGTTTAATGCTGTCCCTCGTGCATACCCCTACCTTTTCAGCTTCATGCAAGCAAGACAACCTAAGTTTCTGGTGTTCAGAGGTGTTTTTGGGGGTGAGGGAGGTTTGCATCCCCAATTTCACTTAGGTGACCACCTTTATTACTCACCTTTATAATAACATTTGACTTGATAACAACACAAAAATGGGGGTGGGACTTTTCAAATATTTATGTACACATATCATCATTTAACATAAGGTAAAGGTGGAAGTGTGTCACAATATCACCCAGAGAAAGAGGTTCTGGAACAGGCTTGGGTAGAACACTGCAATCTCCCATGAAGAACAGATTGTCAACAGAGAAAATGTGAGCTTTTTGATCCACTTGCAATTTATTCACTTTTTCAAGTATTGGTTACTGCTCACATTCATAAACACTTGTCTAGATAATTCTTTAATTGTTTACACATTCTTTAGAGTTTTTGTGAGCTATAGGAATTCTGCACACAAGAAGATGCAAGTTTCCTAAAATGTGCAAAAGTAGTAGAGAATTTGGTGCAACATTATAGCTTGATTGGAAACTAAGGGTTGTAACACCTCCTGGCTAAGCATAGCATTGCTAAGAAATTCAGATGGAAAAAACCCCCACAACCAAAACCACAAAAAAATTCCTTGCAGATATCTGTGAGTGAGAAGAGAGCGCAACAACTTTTTCAAAGGCTGCTTAATTTAAAAAATAAGCATATGGCTGCAGGCATGCAATTTGTGAAATCTGCCACTCTACCTGTCACTTCCAAGTTTATAATAGCTTACCACATACTTCAAGACATCAAAAGCAAGGATTTTACCAACAAAACTAAACACTCTTTGACCCAATGTCTGCTTTTAATACATATTAAAAAATATAGAGATCCTGTCATCTTGCAGTCGTACTGTAGTGCTTGCCTTCTCATACTGGTACTAGTAATCCACATGCATCTCTGTCCACAGTTCATCTTTCAAGACCAGTTCCACAAAGGCCCATTCTCCCCATTTCCTGTAATATCCTTTCACACTCCTCTCCTTCTTTTCCAGTACTCTCGCACAGAAAGACTTTTTAACTATTATCTTCATATTAAAACCAGGAGTCTGATGCAGAGTTGAGAACCTACTTTCAATCATGGCAGAACCTGTCTGATCTCCTGGTATTTTCTTGATATATGTTGCTGCGAGGTTAATCCCCAGAACAGCAAAAGCTTACATTGATGGTAATTTCCTAAATCCGTTTCTTTCTGACCTCAGCTAACAAAGAATGCCAACAATCACTTGGCAATACTTGAGGGCATGATCCAAGAAATACCTTCATATTATTTATTCCACTCAACTTATTGAACTCAAACCAGACCATGACTAAGTCTTGCCACTTCCCTATAAGGAAGGTGATATATTTAATACTCCATCTTTTCTTTGTCTGGATGTGCCATCTTGCTCCTAACCCACTGTTACATCCTCGTCGGATGATACCGCTGTAAATATCATCCTGTCCTGTCATTTCAACAGATACATCTTGAGACGAATTTCCCTTCAGAAGGAAACAACTCCACTTCATGCCTTAATAGTCTCCTCTTTGCTGTGGAAGGGAAAACCCCTTAATAACAGCCCAAAAACTAACTAGATAACTCATTTCAAGCCTGTCTTTACACAGCACTTGTAAAGTCACTTCACAGTAGCAAGACAGCTATTATACCATAACTATTGCCTGTGTGAACGTCAGATGATCTTAATTTAGACCTTGCACTATCTTGCCATATTTGTAAGATATGCTGTCTGTGCTTTTCGTTACTGCACATATAATTCATGACACCATAAATTCTATCGCAATCAATTTATATACTTAGTTGGATTTTACAACCCATTTGTGATCAAAGTCTCAATCTTTATTTCAGAAATTAAAATCAATGCTCAGGAAGATTAAAGATGGTATTTTCATCATATTTGCATCATGTCCATTTCTCCCACAAGAAGCTGTGGGTTTGAAGTAGCAAAACTTAGAAAGGAGGCCACAAAAAAACCCAGAAGTGCTACAAATTCATTGGCAGAGACAAATGGAGACACAGCACTGCACAACTGACTCAAGTAAATAGCAGTACTCAGAACCAGAGCTAGCATTCAGATCTTACTGTCCAGGCAGCCTCTATGACAGTCAGCTATTGAATCTGCATCTACAAACAGAATATTTTTTAAAACAGAGACTACAAAGAGTGGAGCTATTTACTGCAGATGTCAATATTTACAGTAGAAAATACCCTTTTAGTCTTACATAATCAACAGTTTTGAACAGAAAGGCTTAAAGATAGATCACCTTCTCCATTCTGACATTTAAAGTAGCTCTAAAGGGACAGGTAAAAGCTGATGAGCATACTAACTCTTTCCAGTACTATATTTCTACACCAACTGGTAATCGGAAAAAATTAAGCAAACATATTTTACTGCCTGAACGGATCTTTCAAATAACGAGGAGGCTCCCAATAACCTCACGCCATTGATAAGAGCCCTTGTATCTGAAGCTTTACCAACAGTATTTTCACACTCTTTTGGCTTGAACATATTTTAAAGGCAGTATTATAAGCGTCTTGGAGCAGTAGCTATCAGGTTTATCTTTGCTATCCCAGATTTTCAGATGCAAGTTTGCTTACATATATTAATCAAGTATCATATATATATTTCCATTCAACTTTTTAAAATATGCTTTTCAATTTATTTTGAACTTTTACCTTAAGAGCACAGAAGATGCAAGAATCGCCCAAACATTTGTGCGTTGTGATTTGCCGGAAACTGCGGCGAAAAATGTCCAGGTGCCAGAGAACCTGAAACACAAAAAGCAGCACAGCCAATTTTATGAATATATGAAATAAAGCACTGCATAAACCTCTGATTAAAAGTCTACATGCTAAATAATCACAGAAGTACACTAATGTTATCAGTGAACACCACCTTTAAAAAGGGATGCCTTTTATCTAACTGTAAGTTGACATCTTTAGCTTTCTTCTTTAGCTGTAACCTTCACATATGTTAATTTACAATAGGGTCTCCCTCTGAATTTCTTGCCATGTGCTTTTAGATTAGAAAATTCTCTTCTTTCTCTATGTAGCAGTACCGGCTTAAACAGCACCTGCCTTGACTGCTCCCCCGTGCTGGCAACCAGGGCCAGCTTGGCAGAGCTGCCAAGCACACCCCATCCACTGCTGGGGCCACAACTCTTGCATTCGTCCACCTCCTATGCAGCTTTCTTGTTCTGAGCAGAAAGACGCTGGAAAAATGGAGCACCAACAGCGTATATATTATAAAGTTCTTGCAAGTAAAAACAGTAAAATGTTAAAAGCCGTTATGCCCAACACTACCATTAGAAAGTGCACTTACAGGCCATGATTACTGGCAGATTTCTAACCCTATCCTGTTTGGGCAGTTGTACCTTTCTCTCAGGACAGGTATGGTGGTAATATCAGGTGTGTGACCATGCAGGGTCACAGCACAGAAAAACAAGCAGGCTTTTATATGTTCTGATAGCAACAGCAAGTGGTGACAACTCCAATAGCACCAAGTTTTCTTCTTAAATTTTACCACTAAATCTGTACACTCTTGGGAAACTATTAAAATTCATATCTGTAAAACAGTGAAAATACCCATCTCTGAGTTGTTTCACAGTCTGCTCTTTATGTATAAATGTGGTGAGTCTTGGCTATTTCAGCTTCAACTGACAATAACTGGACTTTCCTGTAACCCTCAGAGCCACCAGCCTTTCAGAAGGCAGAGGCTTGCACTGAAAGAAGCCCTGACCTAAATCACGTCCTGCCAGGTTCCGGACAGAGTAGCAAGGTCTGGGCTGACGTGTGCTGGCTAAATCCTTTGTTAGCACAGAGGAACCCAATGTCTTCTTTCTGATGAATTTGTCTGGAGCAACTGGCTAGACAAAGTTTAGCACCCTGAAAAAATCTGTGCTGGTTTCAACAAGTGTTTCCAACTGAAAAAATTTGTTACCTCAACCATAATAGTACGTAATATTCAATAAACGTATTTTTAAATATGATCTGTAAAGTTTCCCAAAACTTCAGAATTGCCATGGCTATGTTTATACTCAAACTCTCCTATACTTAAGGGTCTGAGAGCCAACATAAGCCTTGGAAACATTTGATTACACACAACATTCCTTAAGAACTACTACAGTCATTACAAAATGACAAAAAAAGCTACATTTAGGAATGAGACGAATTTTTTAATGTTATTGCCTTTAGAGTTTATCTTGAATGTTTATAGAAATTCTTAAAAATAAGGAGCAACAAATATTCAAGAGCATCTCAGACTGAGTGTTAAAAAATTAGATAAGCCCCAGAAGTGTATATTTTATGGAATTATTACCATCTTTCTTTTCTTAAATTCAGCTTTGCTTTTAAGTACTTTTGGTATCCTCTCTCTCTTGAGTTTTAGAAGAAAAAGGTTTCTGTAGGAGACTAAAGGTCACATCATAGGCTTTCATCTTCATGCAAGGCACGCAGCTGGTGTTAGGACCTACTTCGTTCTGATCTAGGTTCAGAGTAACCTGGTATTAGGAGGCAGTCAGTGATTACACCTCACAGCTTAGTAAAGGTAACTGATATAGAACATCACTGGGAACTCCATTTTTCTTGTTATAGCTTCTCTTTGTATGTAGTCCTGTATTTCCTAACATATTAAGCCTATTGAGGGTCATAGTATACATATTTGTATTATTTGCACTGGGGGCTATCTGGAAGCTTGAAGTTAGTCAAGAACCTGATTGTGCCCACAGGAAAAAAACCAAAAGAAAACCAAACCCACAGTGACACAGTCTGTGTGGAGAAGGAGTTTTAAACTCTGCTGCCAGAACAACTGAATCTCAACCATCAGACATTCAAAACATCTAAATGGTGACAATACCTCTATAGCAGCCATACCACTCCACTGCATTTGGCATTGGAAAAAGGTTTTCTTCTAAATCAAAAGGTAAACATTCAATCATTTAAAGTAAGCTACAAATCAGCAGTTAGAAAGAAAACTGAACTACATAAAAAAGACCTTGTATAGGCATTATCAAACCTTGAACTTGACTAGTTCAACAAAAAAGTTAAATTTACTTTTAAGGAGTATACATTCTGCAAGCTATGCAATATTCTATTATTTTAAAATAAATTTTCTACATATATTTTTATCTTTGGTTGACATACTACAAGCTTACATAAGACATTCAAGTACACTAAATGATGACTATGTATATGCTGTTGATTTCACCAGGAAAACCTGAAAATTAAAAAACCCGTTCTATAACTCAATTAGTCTGCATTTCCAAAGGCAGCTTTATTCTATCTAGGCCCACAATTATGTACTCAAGCTTAGCTCCATTTGTTCCACAGTCAAACCTAGAAAAACAGTGCAACAGACAGAGGGCAAAGACAGAAACATTCTTTATTCTATGCTCTTACCTGTAGCGCACTATTCAGGAAGCAACTGTTCTGTCCTGGTTCATTGCTGAGACCTTTGCTGGGTGCTATTGAGGTGGTATTTCGGGGAGTAAACATGCCCTGCACATTCCCCCGACCCACAGAAAAGTAATTTCTTTTCCAAGACATCTTCCAGTTTCAGCTGTAGAAAATGAAGGTTTAGGCTGGCAGAATATTTGACTTGATCAGATCCCTCCTCCTTTCAAAAAATTTGAAACTGGAACAACATCCAACCTTCTTTAAACTATAGTTTAAACAGTATTTATCCTTTTGCCAGGACACAATTTGCTTCTTTTAAATCCAGCCTGGGATGCTATTCTTCATTTGCTGCTTATGTATGCAAAAACCTCTTTCACAAGCAGCCACATACAACGTTTGCAAAGGGAAGGAATCCATGGTCACGCAAGTTCATCTGTTATGCTGCTTCTCCCTGTTCCAAACAGGCAGTAACAAATGGCAAATCAAGCAGGTCCCAAAAGCAAGAGAAGAAAAACAGCAGCTACCTCCCACACCCCAAAAACCCCAGCTTCTGTAATCCTTCTATAATCCTCCTGCAGAAGATGGGAAAAATCCAATTAGTAAGGGTGCAAAGAAACCAAAATCAAAACACAACCTTGGCAGCTCCCTTTCAGTCACATCTATCTTGAGTGATGAGAGAGACATTATCCTCACAGGGGAAAATGAAGAAATTCCAGAACTTGAAAGCAAAGAGCTGTGAAGAAGCAGAAAGTCTCCAACACAGTTCTTCTAATTCTGCGTGCGATCTTTAGAAATTTCTTCTCTTGATCCTCCTTTTGCAATCGGAATGCCCAGTCGTGCCAGAAAGCTTGAGAGAGAAAAATAATCAAAGGCTTGCGTCATTTAATTACTCTCTTGGTTTTGCGGTGCTCTGCCAAGACCAGTGTTGCCTCACCTCCCACAATACACTAAATCTTTTGAGACAAAGCAAAAAATATAAACCTTCCTCCACCCAAAAATTAAAATAAATCTGAAAAGAGAATTACTAGAAAAGCATGTAAGAGCAAGGGGCCTTGGAGTATGTTGGAAGGGTTAAGAAGGAAGTTAGATTAAAAAAATAAAATACAACATTCAAGTGAACCCCATGGCAGTTTTCATACATCTCCTTTACAATCCTGTAGTGTTAATTTTTTTTAAGAGCTCTTATTCGTTCAAGCGGTTGTACAAGGATTTGTGAGTCTGTGAATACATGCTGTCCACCCTAGAACTCGGCTTTTGCACTGAACTTGGAAGGTCAAGAAGACAGATGCACAAGGCTCATTCCTGACTCAGCAGCCCACAGCTCTCTTCAGAACAAAAGCAGTCTCCAAACTTTCTTCATCAGAAACTTTGTGTATGTTTAAAACACCACTTAATCTAGGTACATGGAATATATGATGCCTTCCAAAAGGCACAAATGCTTCTGAAGAAGACAGAAAAATTATTCAATAGAAACTGCTCTTTCCATCATGGCTGGAAATGCAGGGGAAAAAAAATTATTTTAGAAATCCCTAGGAACAGGGATTTCTACGAGATTCATGGCAAAACACTTTTTTGAAGTTCTCACAAGTGTAGCCCATCCATACTTACAGAAACTTGCATAATATTTTTCAAGGGCATTGCCAATGACATTTAGGATTATCCCATTTTTGATACATATAATAACAACTGACATTATCTATTATGGCTGGTATGAGCAAGATGACTCTAATCCAAAGACACTCAAGTATTAATTGCGGTATGAAGTCACTACAAAATAGACATATGTAGAGTTTGTTCATCAGCAAAATTAACTAAGAGAATAATACTTCACAAAGATTCCCTGGGTATCCACCAAGGCACATTTTTTACCTTCCTCGCAATTACAAATTCTTCCTCTTCTGTCAAAACACAGAAAAGAACTTCCTCAATATCTGCAAATAGGTTACAGCAGGCTAACACATTCCCTTCTAGTAATATTTTCCTTGTACTTCTGTTAAATGCATTCTACAAATATTAATGAAGTCTCAGGATTGCTGTAAGGCAGGCAAATATCTACATACAGATGAATAGTCTTCTTGTTTGCCAATGTGCCATGCAAAATTTTAGATGTGCTTGCAAGCCTGCAGACACAGACCATTACCATGCCCGTCGCGCAACATTCCTGAGTGCTGAACCTACACACAGGATTCATTTCAAAGCGATTTCAGCCTCAGCCCCCTTTCTTTGCTCAATCCCTTAATGAACCATGAGCCAATCATACTGTGTGAGCTAATTCAGTTTCAAGCAACAGGGATCTCTGTAAACCAACAGCACTTGCAAAAGGTGCAGTGGCTAAGCCTGCACCGCAGAGACGGAGCAGAATGCTGCAAGTAATCAGTCGAGACAGGCAGTGCTGCCTCACAAAAATCACTGAGCCAAGCACTGTCTTCTTTCTGCAGCTCCTACAAAAAGGCAAAAATGCAACCCAAAACGTGCCCAAGATGCACAGCTGAGACCAGCACCTATTCACTGGACTTCAAAACAAGATTCTGCTCTCAAAGTGGGCTGTAAAACTAACTTTTAAGTACTTTTTGAGCCAAGTTGTCTCAGTTATGATGAAGTGAATACATTTTTTCAGTTGATTTTTATTGTCTTGGAACCAGAATCAAGATGAGAGGCTTTGTACTTTGCTTGTCATTGCAGCAAGACTATTTTGAGCTGGCCCAAACTCTAAGAGTAACTGTGCAAGCTTAGTAATTGCACTGCAACTGCACAGGCTTAGCAGGACAGACTTCTTACCACATGTTGGCCATGATCGCTCACAAGAGCAAGTTCATTTGGCTACATGGCCCTTGCAAAGCTAAGAACAAGCAGAAAATACTGAAGCTAGTAGCCACTTAGTTAGGACAAAACCAGATCTCTGGAGGCAGCTTCACACCATGCCAACCTCTAAAAAAGTTACTAACATTATATGCCAGCTCGCATTAAATAAATGTTATACAAATGTTATAATAAGGAGTAAATAAAATTTTTTAAAAAGAGTATATAATAAAAAAATAAACCCAACAATTCATGCTGTTTGGTAGCAGCTTTCTTCAGGAAGCAGGGAGGGCTCCAAGCCGCAGAGACAGCCTGAGCAGATGAGAGAGGCACGGGGCATCACTCCAGCAACACAACCCCAAAGCAAAACTGGCCATGGTTCAGCATGTGCTTCTGGCCTGAAGAAAGCTGAGGCTGTCCTTTGCCAGCACAGCCCAGCACTCTACAAGATGTACCAGAAGATTTCAAGACCTCGTTCATCTCCATATTCCCTGGCTAAATCAATCACAAAGAAACATAACATCTCAACTTGCATCCCTTGTTCTCTGGCAAGGTCCCACTATCACAGTTCATTTTAAGGGAGGGGGGGAAATGTAACAACCCTCTCTTACTGCAGTCTCATGTCTCTCCAAACATTTTAGGCTATTGCTTTGGACCCTCATTTCAAGGCACATGGCTGAATTAGAACAACCTGTTTAAGAAAGGGGATGCTTCCATTTAGCACTAGGTATGGCTGAAACCACCAATTAATTATTTACCACACTATTAAATAAAAGCAGAAGTCTAGAATTTACTGCTCATTACTTATATTTCTAAAGAAACTTTCAAAACACTAAGCAAAGTAAATGCTTCAATGTGTGAACATGTGTGATTTTAGACAAGAGATTCCTCATCCCCAAGACCCTACCACCTCTTCTGGTGGTAGAAGGTAGATTAACAGTGTTGAGGGCAAATTGTCCCTTCCCATGCTGCAACATCTCTGAAAGCCTAAATGCTGAGGAACGGCTTTTAAATCCCTTATTTAAATATTTTTTCATAACAAAAAAAAGGAAGAAAAAAGACACATCCAAGACAATGGGCTTTGGTGAAAGTTTTCACCCAGATGGCTTCTGACAGTGTGGCTCTTCCACTGAAGAAGCACAAGAATGATCCCATTAACTGATCCCATGGCTGTTCTCAGCTTTAGGGAAAGTTTTTAGAACCAGAGGCTTGAGAACATACTTTCTCCATGTAGCTGCAATGAGGAAAGTATTTGCTAACTTATGCATGGATTAAATTATATTTAATTGCAGAGTAATCAATATTAGTACCTTCCTTTACAGTTTAGACACCTCAAAAGATAGTCGGCTTTGCAAGTCACTTTAAGTTCAAGCTTGAAGGTGATGAAATAAAATAGAGGGATGGAAAGAGTTCCCAATACCAAGTAACCATGAGGTTGGATGAAGAAAAGAATGAACAAGGCAGTGATCTCAAAGGTAAACATTCCTCACAGAAGTCAGCTGCTGCACAACCAAAGAGGGGATGGCTTCCTCCTCTTGAGGATGTCTCTTCTTTTTGAGATTCTTAGCTAGCCAGAAATACTGGACAGATTTATTTGCACACCTAGATGATAAAGTACAACTACAAAAAGGTAGATTTCCATTAATCTCTATTACAAAGAATTTTTTGACAGTACAAATGGGACAATAGAGGAGGAAAAAATTCTGCTTTATGCATGCATTTTCTCAGTCTTCATTGCTATGCTGGGAGAAAGGGGTGAGGATGAGTCTAATGCTTTTGCTACCAAGCTTACACCCACTTGACAGTCTTCTTCTTAAAGGAACAACTGAATTACCTGGCTCTGTGCTACTTGTCCCCACTGGGTGGAAACAGGAACTGGGAACTGATAGCACCTTACAGTGCCACTCATGCCCACAACACACTCATACTGGTCTTCCTTATTTTTTATTCTGCTACTGCACAATTCTCAGTCTCTGAAGTGCTGTAGTTACAACAAAGCCTTGAGTATCAGAGACCTTAGGCTAACTTCACAGAATTCTGATGGAAAATATACTCGGAGTTTGAGAAGGTTAAGATAAATGCTCTTTCAGACACCAATCCTACTTAACTGATGCAAAAGTAATTATCCAAATGTTTGGCTAAGTAAAAGTTGCTAGTAAAGACCATCAAAATGATCTTGAAGACGAAAAACGAGTTTCCCCCAATCCACAGATGTACTACTTCAGAGAGTAGGACTACAGCAAGACTGATCAAATGCTACAAGGTTTCCCAAAGGACACAATAAAGGCCATTTCTGAGAGATAACCTCATGACAATGGAAACCAAAACTGAAAGGAATAGACAGAACAGCAAGCAAACTGGTATAACAAAGATTTAATTTTGGTCACTAGCAAGGTATTTTTTCAGTCTACCAACCACTATCCTGTAATCAGGACACTGATGGGTCAAACTGCCTTTTGGGAATATAGCTGCCTGAAGTGGGAATGTTGGTATTTCTGTAGACAGCTTATTGCTTCTACAGTGATTGGAAGGAAAAAACTGAACAATTCTATGAAGAAAGAATCTGTTCTTATACAGACTTTTCAAACCAATAAGTAACCCATGAAATATGAAAACAAACCCACTCTATGTTCCTGTTAAGTGCTCAGACCAGCAAGGGGCACGGAGAGACCACATTCTGCAGAAACGCCCCCAAGTGAGACTCTGCAAGCTCCTGGGGTCAAGTATAGCTTTATACTGCATGAAAATACTCTTCATAGCAGATACAGTTCTCCAACTTCCTCATCCAAAATGCTCATGGGTTTTATAAGAGTCTAGTGGATTGCCTCTTAAAACAGTGTAATGAAATCTTGCAAACACTTACCTAATCTGAATCATTTGATTTTAAGCCTGACAGTCAGCCAAGTCTATTTAAAGAGCATCTTTCACAGTTAAAAAAAAAAAAACCAAAACCAAAAACCAGCAGAAAGCCATTGGCTTTGAACTGCAGAAGGTTCAGTGATGGTGGCAGGCTGAAAATTTCTACCTTCTACCTCTCAAGCTCAAGGGAGCTTCTTCCCACATGCCTGCAGGTTCTCCCCCAAGGTTACAAAGTCTTTTGTGCAGCCCTTCCTGAAAGAAGAACCTCAGCTGATAAACACTTGTGTTCTGTGCAGATTTACAACCATGTAGACTTTTGTTCAGAATTGTAACTTAGCCTGTAGAGCAATTGGGTAGTCATGACCAGAGTTTCATAAAGCAGTTAAGAAGACTCAAAGTATTCAACTGGCTCACAGAGCTTTACTTATCTAAAGCCAGCATTATGGCGTTTTCTGATCAACAACTTAACCTGCAAGATGATCTAGAAGCTTCTGGAGTAAAGCATCTCTTCTTAGACATTGTAACCTATAAAATCGCACACAGTTAAAAAAAAAAAAACAAGGACTTCTGTCAGAGGACAAATAATGAGAAAGTGGAGGCCAGAACTAGAGATGCCAGTGTCACATTATTTACTTTGTTTATTGCGAAAATACACTTTACTCCCCAGATAAAACTTTTACTCATATCAAAAAGTTGATATTAATAACCACTTCTCTCATCCATCACAGTACTTTCACCACATGCATTTGCTGTGAAGGTTACGGGGAATGGAGGCACATATCCCCACAGCCTACTTCCGAAAACTTTTGGAAGCAGCAGCCCCCCTTTATATTATACAGCCCTGCTATCTCAGCAGCTTTTCTCTGACAGTTGAAGAAGGAAAGAATATATGTAAAATCAAGAAAGTCTGCCCAGTCTGAAGGAAATTCAACCCTTTCAAAACAATTTGCACTCCCTTCAGATCTCCCCTTCACAGTTGTCCAGCTCTTTTAAGACTGCTGTACGTGATAATAAAAGCTGCATTTTAACACACCTGAATTTCCAAAGTGCTTATCCTCAAGTTTTGTATTACTTTCTACATGAAATCTAAGTTTATTCTCCCAAGCCTGTATTTAAAAAACACCCTATGTTCCCTTAGACCTGCTGCTAGACATTTCTCAAGGAGGAAGGGGGGGCTGAAGTCAGCTTTTCATCCCACTCCACATGGAACTTGTGGAGTTTAGATAAATGGGAAAAAACACGGCAGCTTCAAATGTTATGCAAGTGTTCAAAAGCAGTTAAACATCACCAATCAATCCTGCATAACACAGAAAATCATGGCAAATAGGAACAGGGCAGCTGTCAACCATATGGTGAAATGGAAGGTTCTAGTTTGATTCTAGAGAACACTCAGCTGCCAGTTATTCCCTTTTCAAACTTCACCTTGACTTTCCAAAGGAGAGCAGCAAGACGAATTCAGTATTGGATTCAGCCTCCAGATATAAACATTTTGACTGCATTTCACTGCCATGAGCTACTGCAAAAAGATTTCAAGGTCCTTTCTCCTATGGCACTTTATTAACAAAAAAAATAATCTCATCTCTCTTCCAATAATACCACTGACCCAAGAAAATAAGAGTTTTCCACTTTGGCTTGTAAATTCCAGCCCAACAACGACAAAAGAGTTCCTAGAAGCTTTAAGTAGTCAGTAGTATTCAACAACATATGGCTTAATAACTGATAACTTTTGAAATCCTAAATCCTGCTGCCATTCTTTTCCTGACCTTGCAGATTTTCACTGCTGAACAGAAAAATTCTTCCTCTTCTGTAACTGCTACCTTGTTATGAGTTCTGTCAATCTTCACACCATATTCCTAGCTTAAAACAGAAATCAGTAGCTATCAACTCCCAAATCATACTCTTTACATTACAGCACCACAAACCCTGGTTTCATTAAACTCTATTTATTATACCTCGATTTTAGTTAAGTTTGGAACAACTGAATGTGTTAATACACAAACATCCACACAGAGTAACAACCATGAGTAAACAAGAAATGTATTTTGAAAAAAAAAACCCAACCAACAAACTGAAGTAGTCCAGCACCATCAGGGCTTCGATTTCAAAGGAAACAATGCAGATTAAGCAAAGGCAACAACCCACTGAGAGTAGCAACAGACTTTGACCAAACGGATGGACAGTTTTTGGTGGGAAAAATAGGTCTTTCCATTGATATGTTAAGGATCTCAAATACTGCAATGCACTGTTGTGTCCAGGTAGTGTCGAAGGAGAAAGATGACACCCAGAGCAGAAGTCAGTTTCTTGAACATGTGCACTTGAGACTTTTTGGTATCACTGCCTAGTGAAAACCCCCCAAAGTGTGGCCAACCAATTCCCACCTCGCTTGTGATCAACAGCTGGGGCCAGACAACGTATTTGTTAGTACCATAAAAACATTTATTCCCTGCCTCTTTTCTCTTAGCTCAGTATAGTATTTGGTCTTAAAAGAATAGTTCTAGATTATTCTCAAACTATTAATTCACTGTATTTTGTGTTTTATCTATACCACCGTTACCACATATCAAGATGGCTTGCAACTGTCATGTTCTTGACAGACTAATAACATACTGAGTTGCAAAACAAAAGGAGTTCAGAGGAACTCATATAAACAGAGAGTAAAGAAAGAGCAAGCAGCAGTTTATGGTGCTTGTGCTGGGTCCCAGTATTAGATGCCTACATCATGTTTTTCCCTGGTTTTTTTCCCTGTTTTGCTAAAACTGACAAGCAGAAGGAGCACTCCTGCACTGCAGAACATTATATAGATTCATACTTCACATAAAAATACAAAACCATGCACCCAGCATCCACAATATGCTGATTATTCCTATTTTTTAAGCAATCATCTGTGCTGCATAGTTATAAATAACAACACTTCAGCAGAATCACGAGTGCACAGGCACACATAAGCTGAGTTTAAGATCATTACTACTTAGTTTTAGAGGAATAGTTATAACTAATAGGAACGGGGAAACTCATTTTTACTTCATTTGGCTTTGTATAGAGAAGTATTTTGCCACAAAACCCACAGAAGACTTCCGAACCTGAGTAGGAAAAACATTTCCACACACCACAAGAAAAAGCTTACTGAATCAAAACATCCCATATCCAACAGCAGTTAACAGCATATGGAAAGAGTAAAACAAACAAATAGGTTGGGGGAAACATACCATGACACCATACACCTCACCAACAACCAAGAACAGACAAGCATGGGCAGTAGAACTCTAAGCCTGATTTCTTGTTTTCTATACAACCAGGAGACCAGCAGAAGAAAACATCTGACTGAGGCATTCAGAGAAATTATAGAGGAAAAGACTCTCTCTGCAAGTTGGTGAGCTGGGTCTTTTCCTTTTCTAAATAGGGAACAAATAGACATGACCAAACTTCAAAATTTTACATCCCAAACTAGCAATTAACATGTTTGTCACACGCTGCCACAGCGTCCCTGTGGCTCCTGCACATCAAGACCTGACCTGGCCAACTGGTCCACTGCTGGCTGAGCCCACAGCCACAGGCATACTGTGCCTCTCCCCAGCTGCAGACCCATTCCATCACATGACTGCATGAAGTAAAGAGCCATTTTACAGGGCCCTGTGTGTTTTAGAGAAGAGGGTAATGACAACAGAGCTCACAACAGTCCTGAACTTGCAGCTAATCATCAAATACAGGCAAGGTCACGTAATGATTCCTGCAAACACAGGAAAGGAGCCCTTGTATAACAGGATGTGCAGCTAACTCCATTACCTGAAATTTTACTTTCATTCACCAGCCCCTTACAAATGGACAAATTGCTTAAATTCTTCTGGTATAAAACATTTTCTGAAAGATGTACTGGAACAAATATTTTGGAGAACAAAACCACCCTGATATCTGTAAATCACACAGTTGTAATAAAAGTCTTTAACCCAAATTTAACCTATTTCACCATGTGAAAGTTGGCGTAAATGGCTAAAACAGTCAAAAGATACCTTTACTATTATATACAGTATATTCAAACACATTTCAGAAACTCAAATATTAGAGAATACAAATAGTATACATAGACAGAAACTTCACATGTGCAAAGCATATCTTATTAACGAGTTTTCTGAAATACAGATCTTCCATTTTATGTTAGAACTAATAGTAAGGTAAAGCCATGAGATTTGCCACTAATTTTCACAAAACTCTGGCCTCTTTGAATTCAAAGTCTGAACTCAAATTTCTAAACTACTATTCAAAGAGACTGGTTCTCTAAGTCTTACCAGATCCTACCATAAGAAACTACTTCTATACTGATCAAAAAAGCTTATAAAACTCTTCCCAACATTTTAAGGTATTAAAATCTGTAAGGAATTTGCTGAGGGGGAAAAAAAACCAAACAAAATGCTGTTCATTTTATAAAACGCAGAAACAATGACACAATTACCTTGTATTAAAACCAGGCTTACGGAGAGGATGTTATTGTTTTCATTCAGAAAGGTTATTTCATCTTCACCAGAAAAGTACCGTGAAACTACCAAATGCAAAAGGGATTATTTTGTGTCCTGCTGTGGCCTGGAGAGATCCACAAAGCATGAAAGAGACTCTTGTTAAGCACAGGCAGGCTCTGTCCTAGCAGGTCACAGAAGCAGAAGCTGTGCAAATGCAGAATAATACAAGCTGAACAGACCAGTTGGGTGTTGGGGTAAGAAAAAGAAGAATGATGTCAATAGCTTTGATTTTTTTTTTTTCCCCTGCCTGGTGATAAAATGATCCTACTGAGTGGCACCAGAAGCTCCATACAAAAAAACGCCAAAAACCCCAAAAAAACAAAACAGGAAATGCTCAAGAGGAGGTATATACCCTGTAAGGAGTCCTTCTGCATTACTTGCAGGTTGCTCATTGCCAGAAAAAATAAGCCACAAGAGGTTTTTTTTGAAACTGGAAGAAGCCTGTTAAAGATGAAATTAAAACAGAATTATTAGGGTTCCCATGGAAGTTACAATACATTCAACAAACTGGTACATGTGGAAACGGAAACACCCTTAATAGAACTGTTTGCTGTTGTTATTTTAGAACAGAATGAAAAGGAGAAAATTTAAGGGTAGGTACACATGCTCCCACATACAAAAGCAAGGCCTGTCCTGACAGCACTGCAAATTACCCAGCCAACAACAAAAAAGCCACTAAATTCAACACTGAAAGAGTAGCTACAGAAAACTGCAGTCTAGCTCAACATCACAATAGGATTTCAGCCTGTAAATAAAAGGATGCTTACTTCAGAGATTTCATGTAATTCCTTTCAGTTTCAATGCTGCTGTGGGTTTGAGCTCTACAGAAAAGCAAGCAACTACTTCTGTTACTCTCCCAAATCTCATCCTATACTGATGGCCAGAATCACTTGTGAAACTAAACACATGTGCCTGACAGAAATCACACACACAAAGGATTACACAGCTCCTGGCTTAGTCCAGCACAGAACACATGAAATTTAGGAAGCACACCATCCTAAACTCGCATATTCTATTCTGTGTACTGAGTTCACCTGCTTTTCCCCTGAAGAGAAAAATGCCAAGCCTACAATGACATGTGTCACCCTTAAAGCAAAGTGCCTCAGGGAACAGGCCTGGAGTATAGAGAAGTTTTGGGGAAAGGTCTCAGGCAAGAGACAACTGCAGCTCTAGGGGTTCTTCTGCTCCATCACACACAGCAGGGAATGGGAAAGTAACTGTGTCTCAAGATGATACTGTTTATGTAAGCATTTGACTTCTAATTATGTGTGTGATTCTTAGGAGTGTGGCTGTGCCATGCATCACCCTTGGTTTTTTCGGTACAGCCCCATCCTGCCCCATCCTCCCTCTTGGGGAGATACCAAGGGTGTTCATAGATGAGGGCTCCAGGGACTCCAGGGTATACGGCTGATCTCAGACATGGCACTAAATTTCCAGTAAGACATCCAGGGTCACTCAGTGACTGACTGGCTGGGAAGCTGAGACATATGTGGCAACAGGAAAGCTGCACACAAGCTTAGTTCCATTTTGTTTTCTCTAGTTTTTTTTTCAATCTTCTCTTTTTAAAAAAGCAAAATTTCTAGTACTATTAAAATAAAATTTGGCTTTTGTGATGTTAAAATCCTTTTACTCTTTTAGGAACTCATCAGAGGAGAAGGGTTAGACATGTCCAACCCTGTGGAGGACTCCACATCCTGCCACAGCAATGCAAAATGGTCTCTAAGGCTTGCTTCTTCCTACGGACTCCAGTACAGATTACAAAGTCAACCCCCCCACACCAGGATCTCCTAGAGCTGGTCACAGGGCAGTCTTCAACTTCCACTTGTACAGCAGTCACATGCCATGTGTTGCCCACACCTTCTCTTGCCAAATCCTGCTACTGCAAGACCGGCTGATATTGCTCCAGGCTCGCGTCTACAGCCATAATGCTGTACAATAGAACTTGTTTTCCCCAGAATTCCCTAGACAATACGCTGGCAACACAAGAAGTGCTGAAGAGACGCAACTGTTGCATTAGCAACTCGGTGCACAAACCCAGACCCAGAACACAGGCAAGGCAATAAAAGGACAAAAGCAAACACTGTGCTGTTTAAAGTCCTCTTCCTCAGAATAACCAGGCTTCAAGAAACAATCACCTGACATCTGGGAAAGCAACATCTGTGACAGTTATCGTTATCAAGAAGAGTTATGACACCCCAATGGTATTTTCAGTCACGTCATTACACCATGATAAATGCTTTGTTGAGAAACCATTTACAAAATTTTCCTTCAATACTAGAAGAAAGCATTCAGACATTATTAAATTATCATCCGTTGCTTAACCAGCATTATAACAAGTCACACTTCCTTACACACACACCTGTAAGGGAAACAGGAAAAAATAAGAATATTTTATCCAGATTAGGAGTCTGTGCATCCTTCCTCTGTGATTAAGAAAAAAAAATAAATCATACACGTATGTGCATGCACACATGCAACTAAGTGGCTGATCTGGAAAAATCTTACATTTCTTGTCAAGCGGAACTGAAGTCACTCCATTTGAAGCTAAAGTACTCTGAGCTTGAGCCAAAACGTGTGGTGTTATATATATTTTCTTTGCTAGACTAGGAGGAAGTTGTTCTGGCTTTTTAGCATGCTCATTTTTTCCCAGTTCACCTAACTTCTCCAATTTCAACATACTCTGGTGACCCAGGTACTCAACAATTTACGGCAGCAATAGTAACTCATCCTCTTGAGAAATCAAGTACATGAGAAGCTTCAGATGAAATCTGTATTGATAGGCATGGAATTCCACATTGGTTAAAAAGACTATTACTATGATCCAAAACATCAGAACTTGAAAAGACACAACTGGAAAATGGATAAAATGACATGGCTGTGACATACTATTCTTTGGAATTAGTAATCTGGTCTCACATCTTATATCTGTGAAAACTCCTAGGAGAAACTGCAACTGATTAACATCAGTTGGCTCACAGTAGAATTAAAAACTGTGGAATTGCAAAACCTTCTTCAAAATGCATTTGTTCCAGCTCTCTTCATTTTGCTTTTTGATTATTTTTATAATTATTCAGAAGGGTAGTCTGAGCATAAATTTCTCTAACACATTGCTTTGACTATATCCCACTATTCCCCCTTCCCATGGTATGTCAGTCTCCCTACATTCCCTTCTAAGGGCCCCTCAACTTTAGCATAATACTGACTTTCCCATTTGTAAGTGCATTATTAAATCCTCCCCAAAATTTGATGGTGCCAGCCTTCACCAACCATTAGTTACATTATAAAGCAAGTGCTTCTGTTTTCTCTCCCTCAGAGAGGATGGAAACATACCAAAACCATCTACAAAACTATCTGGTTATCCTCCAAATCACTCCTTTCCTGCCAAGCACGGAGAAGCTCAGCAGCAAAGCAGCAGGTGTGCCAAAACCATTGTTCATCCTGACAGCCACCACAGTCTGCTTCCTTCGTTCCTCAGGCTGTTTGTCATGTTTCTCTGGCCTTAAACGGAGAACTCTTTAACCTGGAATTATCCTGTTTGGGTTTATAAGACATGTAAAACTCTGAGACCACTGTGGCAAGTTATGCCTATGGGCATAACTACATTATAAACTAACAACTTCAGAAAACTCCTGTGTGTCCACTGCAACACTTCTCCATTGGTTGAGAAACCCAAAAGGTTTCTTAACTGCCAGTTACCAAAAAAAAAAACAAACAACCCAAACAAAAGAGCCTAAGGCTTCTATAACTCCACAAAGTTCAAATGTACTAGAAGAAGGGCATAAAGGACATGTCATCTCCGACAGGCAATGTCTGAGAGTAACCCTATTAAATAACCAAAAGAAGCCAAAATCTCAGGGCCACCAGTGCAGTGAAGAGGGCACTTCTCTCTCCATTCCAGTGCTCTGGGGAAGGCGGTTTACACTTAGGCTCACAGGAGCAAATTCAGCCCACAAAATTAGCACTTTTGGAAGGATGGCAAGAGGGAAGAGAAGAGTGGCTTACTTTATTTGCTACTGGGTTAGTAACCTGAATCAACTCATCAAGAAGTTAGGGCAAGAAGAGTGGGACTTCCTCTTCCAGGTATGGATCAGATAAACCTTGCCTCTGCAGACTATGATCAATATCTTTGCTATCCTGGTCTATTTTAAGCTGCCTGAGAATTTATTCCTTAAAAAAAATCTGGAATGCATTCGGACAGTCAGAATGTTTATTATATTGAATGATGAGTACTGAACACATACACAGATTAGTCCTGCCTCACCTCCTCTGATGACAAACTCTAGAACGGGATTTATCATTTTGTGGAACTAAAACCTCTGCTTAGTGTCACCAAATGTATCAAAACAGTGTGAAGTTTTGGGTTTTTTTTTTTCAAATCTTGAAATTTAAATAAAGATGCACTTCTTGCTAAGCTGAAGCAGTGAGAAGTATGGAATATAGTGATAGACTTCCAACAATCACAAAATAATTACTAATTCTGGAAACAGAATTACAGAAGGCAGAGAATTAGGAAACCAGCTAAAGCAAGCTGACTTTCATAAATCACAACATTAAAATAACAGAAAAGCTCTATCTACATTTAGTACCTCATTTCATTATCAACTTTCTAACACAGAATTACACGAATAGAGGGAAGGAAAACCACGTCTAACTTACCAAAAAAGCAGTCTAGAGAGCTTCTGACTAGGTACTACCCACACCGTAAAGTAAGTGGGACTGGAAACGAACTGCCAGCATCCCTTCCAGCTGTGACAATCATTAGGTGAGGAGAGATTGTGACTCACTTAAGCTTCAAATTTATCACAGATAATATTAGATAGAAGAACCTACGGTGTGGTGGACCAGAAGCAGCTTATGGCTTAGAAAGTGCCTTTGCACAGAGGTAGAACATCATAAAAAAAATGTGCACATATGAAACACCACTTAGCAGCAGGCCTAGAACACTGAAAAAAAACTATTAACAAACTGAAGCAATAATCTTACTTTGCATCTTAGAAACAGAGGTAAGCCACACTGAAAAGGAGAAATTTCTGCCTTTCAATACCATATGTAGGAGAAAATTTCTATGACAACTTGGATTCAATTAAAAAAAAGTCACATCACAGAGTGGTGACACTGAATTAAAACAACAGATTTAAAAATCAGAAAGACCCACCTTCAGAAGCCACTTTCTGTTTATTGTGTGAACTCCACACTGGTATTGCAACAATAGCTGGATATCAGACTGGGTTGGGAAAACTCTCAGAGCACTCACTGCTAGAGTAACTGCTCTGAGTAATACTTGCACGGAAAAATTATTTAAGGGAGGAGGAAAGAGCTAGAATAGCGTGGGAGGGGACAACCTGCTGTTTCAAACAATAGGAAGCTGTTAAAACAAAAAACAAGGGCCTCCCTTAGCACAGGAAAGTCTCATTCTAAAAGCGTTGCCCAGCTGCCACCTACCAGGCAGGCAGCTCTGACAACAGAGATAAGGGCCGAGGCCCTGCCCTGCTTACCGACAACTCCCTTCGGAAACAGGGCCAGGCAAGAGGGAGGGAGGTTTTCCAAATCCTTTTATAAAAGAGACCTGATTGGGGGAAGATAGGGCTGTAAAGGATGACTTCATTTTACAGCAGCAGCCTGCCTGTGCAAGGCAGGGCTCCCCTGAGTGTGACAAGTGATCTGGAGAGGTTCCTGTAAACTCTTCAGTTAAACATGAAGGATGTTTTCTCATAGGAGAGACTGATAACCAGGAGAGACGTGTAACCATTTAACAGAAGAAAATGGAAAGGACTCAAAAGATGGTTTCAGTTTTGATTCAGTTTAGAGTACTGCAGTTGCAATGCAAATTTAAAAGCAGTTTTTCAAAGCATGATTATTGCAGGACAATTCCTGGAACCATCCCCTGTGGTTCAAAGCCATTGATACCAATCAAGGAAAAAAGAAGTCTGTTCAGAAAAAAGGCTTCCTATCCCCAGCATTTCTACATAATCATTCCCAGAAGCTCTTACAGCACAGCTCCAGGACACTGGTGCCGTCCCCATTCAGCATCAATTTGTTCTTTTAACATGGTCATGTTCAGGGCATGGACAGGGAGAGTTACTATATGTCCAAGACCAAAATAACTCTAAAGAAAACTTTGGTTACGATACAAAAAACCCCAATGAACACCATTGTCTTTCTGCTCTAGCACAATATAATGCTAACAGAATCAGACTGAAATATAACGCTTTGGACCATAAAAGTATTGAAGATACTATCCCCACCGGGACCATTTACCTAATAGGAACAAACAATGCAAAAAGGAAGCAGTTGGAATACAATTAAATCAGTTTGCCTTAAGAACAATTCAGTCTTACAGGACAGAGGGGGCAGAGCCAAGTTTTAACTACGTCTTTCCATAATGATAGACTTTCGGAGAGACAAACACAGGAGAACAAGAAAGGAAAAATACAGCAAAGGCACTATACCCTAAGCAGTGTTTTACCTCAGGATGCTTCTACATAGTTTTATTTTTTAAGATTTAGCGTGTGCAAACTTCAAATGAAATAATTTTCTAAAGCGCATTAACAGTGGCAAAATTTTGAGGGAAAAACAGTCCAATGTTCAGTCATCATGCTGGGCTCAAAACCTGCTCCACAGCTGTGTGTGGTTAAAACAGCATGTTAACTCTGTGGCACTCTTTCCTCAAACAGCTTGTTTCAAGGAAGCCAAGACACTTAAAAACAGTTTGCAACATCAACACAGACTTTTTCCAGGCAAAAGCAATATGCCAATCATCATTTTCAGCATATAAAAACAGTGACCAAGGCTTCCTTGTGTCTCATGGTATTACTAAGATCTGCAGGTTTTCCTTCAGAAAGCTGTAAAAGTCTTACCATAAGTTAATAAATCCATTGTTCAGGTGGCATTATGTCCACGCTCAATGACCTGAGTTTGGCAAGTGCCCTAGGAGAGAAAACACTGGTCTCTACGCTCCCTTAGTCCTCCTCATTCCAAAGGACAAAGCATTCGCCTTTCCTCCTCAGACACAAAGACTACGTAGATATCCCATGACTCCACTGACTTCCTTGCTGAGGTGATGTGGGCCAATGCTCATGAAATGGCAGAGGCATCCAAATCAGTAATACCAAGAGTTTTGTAGAACGGATATTTACAAATTCCTACTTGCTTCAGCCTCAGTTTCCCTAATTTCAGAACTCTTTCTCAGCTTTTTGATAAAATGCTTCAGGTGACCACACATACTTGAGTAACTACTAGAAGTATGGATCAAATTGTGGACATCTTCAAACACCTGCTTTACCATAATTTTGCAGTCCCTCATCACTTGGACAGTGGAGACAGTTACAAGTCTACACAATGCCCAGTTCTTCAACACTTCACTGCATGAAGAAAGCATGAAAATTATTTCTAAATGCTCTCTTTAAAGAAAGATCAGTTCTGCTTCCATCACAACTAAAACTAAAACTTTCTAAAATTATACAGCAGCAAAGGACAGGTAAGTGTTTTACACTTACCCTATGCATCAGACAGAAAATAAGATCTCGCTCCACTCTGATGAGAGTCAAACAATTCAAATAGTAAACAGGGCTCTGTGCCCTGAACAAATGCAAAGGGACACATCCCTAACCTAAGACCAATAGCACTGCTGCACTTACTCAAGAGAGCTTTGCCAAACATACCAGCTAAGAATCTGACTCACTGCCATCAAACTAAGAAAGAATTCAGAGCAATTACCACATTTTTGCACAGAATAGGAAGAATTAAAAAAAAAAAAAAAAAGGTATTTCAACTCTTCTAACATTTCATCTAAATTAGGACAGTAACCCTCAAGGAATTCTGGTCAAGTACTGCAATCCCTAGGGCTACTGGGACCGACAACAGTGCTAGTAATTACACAGCCATCCACAAAGCTACCTCAGACTGAAACAAGGCAGGAAAACCCAGCAAACTAAAGCAACAGAGACAAGCCCAAAAATCTCTCTGTCTTCCTTGCTTTTCTGCTGTGGGTCAGCGATCAGCAATCTGAAAAGCAAATGTATTTGCACATGTATTAGAAGCATGTATGCCTACAGCATGCATTCATGGTTGGCAAGATAAAGAGATTGCCGAGGAAAATGACAAAAGCATGTTAGAAAAAAACTGAAGAAAACAAAGTATAGATAACAGAGCTGAAATAAATATAATGGCCAGCCTTCGCGAACGAAGAACTGTGGAAGGTCTTTGTACGCCTTCCAGCCTGTGCATTGGATTTATTTTAGGTGGGATACAGTGCACGCAGAACTGAGCCCACCCTTTAATCCTAAGGTTCGTCTGCCGGGGCCAAGCGAGCTTGGACAGTGGCAGCGAGGGCCTCAGGACGTAGGTGGATTGCCTTACAGGGCTAACGGGCTCCGCCAGAGCTGAAATAACCATTCTCTTAATACCGAAAACAGTTCTTTTCCCAGTGTCTGCAGAGTCATGTGATTTCAGCTTCCTTCTGCTGTTGCAGATCATGAGGCTTCTTATCCAGCAAAGGCTATGCTAGCCCTTCCCTTCACCTTCGAATAATTTTCCACCACAGCACTCCTACTCACAGAGCTGTAAATGTCAGCACATTTAGTACAGTTTAAATACCATAAGTTTGTCTACATGGAGAAGTTTGTCAGGAATAAATGCAACGTGGTGAAGATGTAGTTTCTTCACTGCCAACAAAGAAGCTGGTTGCAGAAGTTCCTGCCCACCTTTCACAGATCAGTTCTTCCTGTTCTCATCTGATGCTCTGTTCTGCAAATGGCAGCCTGTGTAGGACCACATTACAAACTGCCTCATGAAAACCATCTGGGTTAAAAAAAACCCCTGAAAATAAAAGTATGAAGTGGATTACTTTTATAATTTCACTTATTCAGAATACAGAGCAGTCCTGCAGTATGCAGTTGTAACTGGCACAACACAGACCAGGAAACTACAGAGGGTACAGAAGCATAGACACAGTAGTTACAGCAGCTTCTTTATGAGTTTTGCCACTAAAGCCAAGACACCATGTAGATGGACTAGCAGATCCATTAATTTCTTGCACAGGTAACTTACAGTATGTTTTATCACACAGCTGTGCCAGTGTGACAGCTGCTACCAGGGTGGATCTGTTCACTGTCATGTGCTCCTTCTGCTCCCCTTATGCTACCACTGGTAAGTCTGTAAAATGACCTGTTAGAGGGCAGTAAGTTGGCAAAAAACAATTCTACCAATGGAAATATTTTTTTCCACCAGCTATCTCACTCAGAATGCAGGAGAGCGGGCCTGGTGAGCAATGCTTCTTAGCAGTGGCCTGAAGTTAGATCCTCCTATCCAGATAACAAAGCTGCCCCTCCATCCACTGTCAGATGCCTGCGCAGCAATCGGTAACGCAGACTAAAGGTGTGGTTTCATTTAACTGTGGGAAACACCAGACTCTTGTCAGTCTGTTTACTTTCCCCAGCCTCATGCTCCCACTGCTTCCGAGCATTGCACTGAGCTGTTTGCAAGAGCCACTTCAAACCATGAACACACAGCTGAAGAAGGAGACAGCAGGAGCACCCAGTCAAGACCCAGCCACATGCCCTGCCCTGAAGCAGCCAGAGTGAAATGGTGGTAGCTGAACACTGCCCTCCAATAAAGATCAGTTCAAAACAACTGCTGCATATTAAACCCCCTGCTTAATCTTTTCTAGCCTCTTTCAGTACGTACATTCTTCTAGGACAGTGGTTTTTAACTTATATAACAGTATGCATCCGCTGGACTTCTAAGAAATCTGAAAACAGATGTTTACCCCCTTAACTGAAAACCTTTGAGGTCAAAAAAGTTATGTGGATACAAAGCAGTGACCAGTAACAATTTGTGTTTTGTGGGGTGAGGACGGTGGAAGACTGAGAAAAAGCAGCTCATGTTCCACATCAGTAGTGCAATTTGCAAGCGGAGAGGAAAAAAGCCAATAAAAAAGAAAATCTAACAAACTTCAGGACAAAGTGTTTAAACATATTGGGTAAATACATGTGCTGTACTGAGCTGACCTTCTCCTCATGGCAAGTCAACTGTTCAAATACAGTCTGCGGAGGAGGGAAGCACACCAAAATCTTGATTTTACTTTGTCTACACAGTTTGGTGTGGTAGGGTGGACACAGCCTTAAAGCCAAATGGACCCATACAACAAAAACTAACAAAAATTCATACTGTTTTTTCTCTTACCATCTGAGCTACTCTTTCATTAAAATCAGGTTAACCTGGAGCTATTCAAGTAGCTTGTAAATTACAAGATGAGCAAAAAAATTTTTTTACATTTCTCGGTGTTTCTAGATAACAATCAAGCATTGCTGTTTTCGTAGTTATCAAAAGAGAATCCAGTGATTCTCAGATGAGCCTCTAATGTGAGCCCAGGGTTTTCATGGGCTGCACTTCCTTTCAGCCTCCCAACTCTGTATTCTCATCTGTGCGCAGTCCTTTCCAACACGGCAACACAACAACCCGTTCAGGGTAAACAGCAACCAGGTGAAGGACAAGCGAAGTCAGTCTGAAGTCAGAGCTATTCCTCAACAATCCCTACATAGCCCCACAAGTATTTTTTGTGGGGAGTGGTTTGCAGTGGTAGTACTAGTTAAATTATTTGAGAAGATGTGATCTAAACTAAAATCTAAACTTGCTTTAAAAAGCAGCTTAGGAGCAATGAAGTGGAAAAGATTCCTCTGTATATAAAGTCCAGACTTTGGCTATCAAGAGTACTACTGCCGTAATTCCATTTTGAACCTTATCCTTTGACAAATGAATCTGGCTCATTTGTACCTTTTAAGAGTAGAAAGTTGGTATACACACTCAGTATTTTCCACTTCACTGAAAAAAGCTGTTGTCTTTCTTATGTGTATGTGCTACAAAGCAGAGAGAGCGCTCCTCACTGAAACCAGTCTTTACTTTGGCATACGAATCAAACCAAAAAAATAACTACTGGGAGAAAACCAAAGCATTAGAAACCTAAGCATAGACCTGTGAACATATCCTGCTAGAAATCTGACTTACTCCATCAAGGAAATCTGACAAAGTGCTCTGAACTAGTTTTACCTGTAGCACTGGGAAGTCTGGGAGACTACAAAAGCCAGGATTTAAAGGTTAACAAACACAAGCAGGAAGCAAAATACCACTCCTTACCACAGAGTAACACCACAAATACCACAAATAACTGCATTTCTTGTTGCTACTACACTCCTAAAACCATAACAAAAGCAAGGAAAGCAATTCTATTGCATACTTACTCCCAGTCACTGCCAAACACAGTACACTCCATTTAATCCATTCTGTTTTTCGTAACTTCCACCTCAGTAAGTGGACCAAAGCCAAAAGAATGTTTTATAAATACCCTATCAGAAAGAGATGGTAAAAGGTCTTCCTTACCACAAGTAAGACACGAGGCTATAGATGCCTGTTAAACAAATAAAGCCCTAAATTAAATTTCTTGGTCAAAGCATGAGCACATTCTTTGAACGAGCGTGATGCCATGCTGTGTCCAAAGCCATAGTCAAGTCTCCCATCACCTGTGCAGGTGGGTAAGACACATACACATAGTTTTATGCCCTAAAACGCAAGGTAAAAAATTGATTCCCTGTAGGAAAAGGAATTTATATGAAAAAATTATATATTCATATAAATTTATAAAATATATTATATTTATAATTTTATATATGGTATTGGGATATTCAGGAGTCAACTTATAGTTCAAGTTAGGAATCAGAAAACAATTTTNCTGTGTCCAAAGCCATAGTCAAGTCTCCCATCACCTGTGTAGGTGGGTAAGACACATACACACAGTTTTATGCCCTAAAACGCAAGGTAAAAAATTGATTCCCTGTAGGAAAAGGAATTTAATATATGAAAAAATTATATATTCATATAAATTTATAAAATATATTATATTTATAATTTTATATATGGTATTGGGATATTCAGGAGTCAACTTATAGTTCAAGTTAGGAATCAGAAAACAATTTTCCTATGTAAAGCACTCACACGGCATTGGACCAGAATAACTGGAGTGATAAATCCATATCCACTTTTCCTAGAAATTAGATCATTTTGTAACCCTAAAATACAGCACCCAACCTGTAAGCTTTGAATCTGAGCAATACTGTGGTGCTTGACAAAAGGCTTGCAATAAGTCTTGAGAAAGGAGATTATGCAGGATTGCTTCACCTTCCATAAAATAAAACCAATAATAAAAACCAATGCTTTTTAGGCTGACATAAAAAAGGAGATGACAGGTTGAGATGGAAAAATCTCTTTGGAAAATAACTTGCATCAGTGTGAAACTAAAATCAAAGCAAGCTCACCACCTATATCCATTTGTCCTGTTTCATATTCTAATTCCTTGGCTTTATTAGTTTACTTTTTTATCACTTATTTAACAACAGAAAAAACAAGATCACAAGCCACAGTAATAGTGAAGGTAACGAGACTCATAAAATTTTATCTTAATTAAATTCACATCCTGCACTAACTATTTTCCGTCTTATTTTTGTCACATGACTGAACCTTGGCAAACTGACACACAGTCAGGATGTACATACAGCACAGAACTCCCTAGAGCATTTAAATCCATGCCATGATATGGAAGAGCTGAAAACAAAAGTCAGCGATGCATGTGATTCCAAGAATCATCCCAATCATTGGTGGGAGAATCAGTATTTTAAAACAAATTTTTACTTGCAATTCATAAAAGTAAGTCCTCTATGAAAATCTGCCATGAGAGGGGCAGTAACAGCATTTCTTAAGTCACCTATCTTTCCTTCTTGAAACATATTTTCATAATCCCCTTAAAACAGCCATTATTTCTTAAAACTGCATTTACCTACAAAAGCTGTTTACAATCCAGTCCCTTTTTCAATAGTATACACAATCACATTATGATGGCTGTTGTTTGTTTCACAGCCCAACAAAATAAACTGGCTTAAGACGCTAAAATATGAGCAAGGAAGGTAAGAAATAGCTGATGACTTCCAGAGGAAACAATAAGCCACTTGCCAAAAATCTATGGAAAGTCACATCTGTCACAGTAATAGGTGCTGTAATGAAAAAATATACTTAGAAGTTAAAGAGATTTTCAGGTAGGAAAGTAATTGACCAGATTTCACCCTGTGGTCTAATCCTACTACGTCCTGGATTACCTACTTCACCTTAGCCTGGTGTCCTAATGCTGCAACATCCCACTGGACTACAAACCTGCTTCTGAAAGAACACCCATATTCTCTGCATAGATGAAAAAAGTAGTAATTAAAAACTATAGTAATGTGACAATCACCCAGAGAGGTTCCCTTCTGCAAGGTGTGAGGCACACACAAAGAACAAGTATACATAAATGCACCTAAAGACTCCACTGGTCTTAAAGCACGCTAGATTAACATACTTCACTCCTTTAAAAAGCCCAGTGTTAATACATCAACTGGGACCATGCATTTTCCAGGACATAAGCCACTGTAGCCCATCTGTCTACGCAGGATGCCCACTACAAAGAGCAATAGAGAATACCAAGTAGTATGTGAACATCAGCAGCTAAATTTAGAAAGCAAAAACATCATCCATTGCATACTGATTAGACTGAAATGCTATCAAGGCAACAGAAAAAAAGAAACCTGCAGAACGATGGATTCATAGATGTGTATTCAAAACTAAAAATAGCACATCTCTTAAGAAATACATACAGCCACACACAGGAGTGTTTTTCATTTTAAAGAAGAGTTACTCCAGAACTCTGCTCTGCAGATTAAAAGAGACTAAATCTGCTTTGGAATCTAACGCAGAAATTAGATGTGGTAGAGATGGGCCTTTCCAAATAGGGACTTCAAAGGGAAGCCTTAGCCTACATTTTTAGCATAAGAATACCAAAGAGACCTTTCTCTAGTCAAGAGTCAAGCTTGCTAAAGCCTGTGCTTTACTTTGCCACATCCCTCTGCTACCCAGAAAATTACAGAGGCCCTCCTGCCAACTTTATCTTCATGTCATAATTCCCTTGAGCAGGGAATGTTTTTCAATGTTTATTTCTGCCAATTTTAACTTATCTGGTGAAAAGTGAACACGTTAGGCCAGAAATTAGAACTTCAAATATAGAAGTCAATTTATCATGAAGATTAAACGAATGTTTAAAGAAAGGTTCCAATGTTTCCTCTAGCCTTATTAAGAAAAAACAAACAAACAAAATACAAAACCAAAAGCCACAACCAAAGCCACAATCAATACTTTGCCTTTCTTCACTAGAACTAGCAAATGCAATCCTGTGCATACAAATATTTAAATGGTGTAAATTCCACATGGGCTTCCACATTGCCACCTAACAGGCAAAGGTTATCGTCTCTTTTCCATACAGGTGGGATATAATCTTCCAGTAGCAAGGGAGGAAGAGCAGCTCTAAGACATCTTACACCCCTCCTGTACTCCAGACTTGGGTGTTTGGAACTGCCTTGATTTACCCAAGTATGAGGAGTTAAATTTAGCACAGCATTTTCTACCAAGGACAGCAGGCACACAGCACAATCCACCACCATAAAAACCAGCAACAACTACGGCAGTATCTGCTGTTCACTTACTATCTCAGCAACAGTTTCAACAAGTAAATACAAATGAAACACACAACATGACGTTTGGCTGCACAAAGAAAAAAGCTAACAATTAAGTTTGCAAATGATTGCAAACCCTGCACATTTTCCCAGTCTAGTCTGCCGAAGGAGAAAACCTGTCGTTTGCGCCTACGACAGCCAGCACCACACAAAACAAGCCGACACCTGCTGCAGCGGACCNCGGGCAGCGCCAGCGCGAGCCGCGGCCCCGCCCCGTGACGTCACCGCTCCGGCCGCGCACCTGATCCCGGGCAGGTCGCGCCTTAAAGGGGCCGCTGCGATGGCCGCGCCCAGGTAACATCCGTCTGCCCCCCACGGGGCCGCGCCGCGCTGCCCGAGGCCTTCCAGCACTTTTCTGGCACGTCCTGGCAACGCGAGGAGACCCTTCAGCCGCGCACTGCCCTCGCATGTCTGCAGCCCCCCTCCCCGGAAGGAGTTATCCCAGGGTGATGATTATATAAATAATTTGGGTAAGCAACTCGCTCTCCTGGTGGATTTTAGCAGCACACTTCAAATCCTTTCCCCTTCTTTCCACAGCTCTTTTTAGGAGGCGGCCGTGGCCACAGCAGAATGTGCCTCTCTGACACACCTGCCATGCACAAATCCAAACGGCTGCAGTTTTCAAGCACCTGAAGGCCACAACTTGCGTCCTTCACCCCAAAACTGCAATTCCAGTTTGCCCATCAATAAAGGATGGGTTGTCTGTTCTCAGTGCCACGTTCAGAACCAGATACAGAACATGCCAGAGGGAACAAACCAACTTACCATGGCACAAAACTGATAACCATTTACTTTGTACCACCACACCTGGCAAATGAGACACACTCAAAATGTAACTGGGACAAGTCAAACTGTTATCGCTATTCTCTTCCCTAATCAAAATCAATTGTCCTCTTACCCAGCTCAGTGATACTCTCCACTAAGGAAATGTGCTGGAGGACAAGAGACCTTTAAATCAGTATGTGCATCACTTCCACTCAGACAGGCAAATACCATGAAATGTGGAAGAGAGAAAAATGAAATGGAAGATACAAACACTAAAACTTCCTAGTCAAGAAGCACATTTGAACAGAAACATGACACTTCCTATACTGTCATCATTCCTATTTCTATCTATCCATATTCTATTTCTATCTAATCCACAGAGAAAAATTGTATTCTTACACAGCCAGACATGAAAACATGTCAAGCTCACCTAAACCTTGAGGAGGTTGCTGGGAATTCTCAAGGTGCAGGCATTGTTTCCTTTCTTTCACTACCACTGGCATAAAGCCACCAGTCTAGACCAACTGCCAGGATTAATCATCACATCCTCCAACTTTCAGGGCAACTTCATGCAAATCAATTCATCTCTGCCTGATCCAATTCCTCATCTGTAAAACTGACAAATTACACTTATTTTCCTAATTCTCACGCATGCTTTCAGTGATAGTTCTTATTTTTAGGTATCAAAGATTAAATAATAATAGAGGAAAATGTCTCTTATTGTTCAACTAATATCATAAAGGTTTCACTTAACCTTCTACAGGTATTTCCAAACAATTATTTGATTCTGCAAAAGTTCCCCTTTTTCCTTGTTTCTATGCATGGGTTCCATCATCAATTATACCAGCACTCATCAAAAACAGTGTTGGCCTTTGGAAGTGCAGCATTCAGAGCAGAGGAGAGACAGCATTCTGGTATTCATATAGGACAAAGCTGAGTTATACTCTAACACAGTATATTATAGCCTCATACACAAACTCTCGCTTCTTGCTTTGTTTATAAGGGAGATACCATAAAGATACATTTAATCAAATACCTCAATTACATTCAACTCTCATCATTACTTCATCCCTGAAACACCTGTAGGCATCTGTATGTCTAAAAACATTTTCTTTATATTTAGATCCCCTTTTTTTTTTTCATTTTCTGAGTATTTATAAGATCTGTGTTTCTGCTTTACTGAGCTTAGTTACCTATGATTACTAAATAATCAGGGCTATTTTTCAGAAAATGATGAATGTGATACAGCATGTTTTCTAAAACAATTTCCCTTTCATACTTATTTCAAACTGCATGTAGACAGAAATTATGTGACCTTATTTTATTTAGCTACTTTTAAAAAAGGGTTTAGAGTAATCTGAATTAAATTGATATTGAAGGTAAGCACCAATGCTAAACACTTTTAGAACTAGAAGGCCTCATCCTCTCAGCTCTCTTGGTTATTACTAAAACATTAACATTTTTGGCTTTTTTATCTTTTATTCTAAGTTGAGGAAGTTTGTGGAACAATCAAAACAGTTATATCTACACTATAATTAAAAAACCAGGTTGTCAGTTCATAGTGCTAGTTTCAGTTCAGCATCTCATTTAGTAAAATTTTTGTGGCAAACAAGCAGTGGGATTTTATTTTAAAGTATACTTAGAACAGATTATCTTAATTATTGATAATAATAAATGTGGAATTGAAATACACTCAAATACACTTTTCTGTCAATAAAAATAATTTTAATCACTTAAATTGTCATATTAAAAAAATAATAATCCCTTATTTGATTGTTACCCGTCCTGTTTGGTGCCCTTTTGATCACTGAGCTCCCACCCTTAGGGAGATGACTCTGCAACCTCAGTTGGAGCCTGGAAGTCACCTCTTCACAGCTGACAGATCGACTATTGTCTGTAGCATGTTTGCAGTGCTATTGCTTATCCAGACTATTGTGTTGCCTTCCTGTTACCTTCCCCTAGAACTGATTATTAAATTAAACCAACATATTTACACATATTACCATCCAACACAGTTATCCCACTAACAATGTTAACTAAGCAAGTCTTAATAATTAAAATTACAGCTCAGTTCTGTTTCGCACAGTGAAGTCACAATAAAATCACTCTAAGCTTTATTTTAATGTAAAGACCATTGGATTTTTTCCCACATTTCAGTAGCCTAAATAAATTCAGTGCCCTTTTAGTCCTCTACATATATTTGGTGTCATGTAAGAGCACTTAGCTACTAAGTTTCTAAAATAAGATTAACTCCATTTACTTCTATTGCAAAAAGATCATTCAAACTCCACAGTCAAAGTGGATGCATGTCTCTCTAAATTTCAAGTTTCAATTGTAATTCTGCTAACAGATTCTTCATAACACCACACTTTATGCTTATAAATAAAGCTTCTATTATGCTTCTTCATATTGTAACTCTACAGAGACAGACAAATACTAGGTACTATAAAAGGACATCCAACAGCCTAATCCAGCATTCCAGTGAGCAGCATCCTTCCTTTACCAAATAAAGCAAAGCAAAAGTAATTTTTGTTGGTCAAGAGTAAGTTAATCATCTTCATTAAGTCAAGCACAGAAAGTACAACATGATGCTATAAAGAGTTAAGACAGGTCTGTGCTTCCTCATGCAAGTGCAGCTAAGAAAGGAAGTCCAATTCCATGAGAACCTAAATTATTTAAAGCATGCACATTCCAGCTCTTCCAGAAAAAACAAAGCTGTGAGTTTTCTAATCTACCTATGGCTTTCAGAAACTACAGGTAAGATACAACATGAAGTTATCCACTGACCAACAGCTCTCTTCTGCTGTAGATTTCATTGCTCCCCAGCCAGGTGGGGAAAAGCAGCTCTGGTGTTGTAACCCGGAGGGTTGGCAGGAGCTCAGCACTCAGCTCGGCAGCACCGCAGCACTCCCAAACCCCAGGTGTTCTCAACTTCATCACTTGATTCACACCAGGGGCTGGTTTGGCCTCCTATGCCCAAAAGCATCAGTACCACTTAGAGCTGGTTGATGAGGCTGCAACATCTTGCAACTTCTATACTACGGCACATCTTTATTATACATTCCTCCTACACAGTAGTCTCATCCTTCCAGTTCCAGTGGCACATACTACTGGCATTCTCTCTAAGATTCAGCATTTTGGGCTTATTTTTTCAAAGATTCTTTTATCACCAGTATTCATAGGCAATAACCGTGTTATTTTGCATTCCACTACAGTAAAAGTCCTCCTATTTATTCTTAATAACTATACCACCTGCTAGACTCATACACCTAGGTGTAAATTTTCTACTTAAGAGCAAGAATTTCTGGCTCTGATGGTTAAAAATAATACCATTTAAATATGATCAGAGCCTGAACAAGCACAAACCTCTAAGTTTTCCACATGAATTTGTCTGGAAATTTGAAAGCTAATGATCAACATTTAAATAATCAATGTCAGCAATAACTTTCCTTGCAGATAATATGAACAGTAGCAAAGCAAGGTATGTGATGAAGGAAAAACATTAGCATTTACAGAATTTAGCCCAAATCCACTGTGTGATGGAGAAGCAAAATAGTAGCAGCAGAAAGGAGTTCAAATCATGCCCTCATAACCAAAACAGTAACAAATATATCTTTTCAAGTCACCCTTATCCTTTCTGTAATATGCAAAAACCTTCACCTCTTAAAAGCTCCAGAGTGTTTCCCTTCAGGATGCTGGACCCCTAATGCTTCCACATCAGACATCTGCCCTGTGTTTAAAGGCTGCTCACGTAAGAAAGGGGAATATTAGGTAAAAATGTAAATTGGAAGCATCTAATAATAATTTATTAGAAAGAGGAATAGTGAAATGATGGAATTTCCTTCACATTTACTTAAACAAAAAGCCCTATTAAAAAGTGCTTGGAGTGGTGACAAATTCCATTCTCAGGCGTGAAATTCAGGTTTGGCTGGCTATGCTGTACAGAGGATGTTGGCTTTGACTCTTTGAGAAAACAGAAACTAAAATTGCTAAGTAAGGTAATTTCCAACTGCGATGATTAAAGACGTATTCTAGGGTATAACAATGCAAATAGAGACTCAAAGTATGATAACAACATATGTTACAGCCTCAGGTAACCGAGGCTTGCACTCACTTCTCAGTGGAGAAATACACAATGGAAATTGGGAAAGATTTTATAAACAAAACAATTACCAACAGTACACTCCTTGTTTTCTTATGATAATAATATGTTGAGTCCCTAAAGTGCTGGACTGACAACTGAAGTCATTATGAAAATGAGAAAGAAATAAAAGTTGACCACTGACAAGCTTGTCAAGGGCCTGTGAATAGGAAAAGTGAGCTGAAAATCTTGTGTGGTACACTATTACTTGCGTAGTGAGGTATCAACAAAAGGAAGATGAAGGCTACTAAGTTAGGGAATGTTAGAATTGAAAGGACTGGCAATAGGGAGACAGAATCACCATTGTCTAGTGGATACTGTCTCAGGGTGAACTGTCTATATGTACAAAGTGTTCATTTTTTAATCAATAACATTCCAAAAACTCTATATATACTATTCATCAGTCTTAAAATAATGTTGTTGCTCAAAATACAGCTAAAGAAGTAGCTGACTGTTCTTTCTTATAAAGAACTTTATCTCAGAAACTGGTCCTTTGTTCCTGCCTGAGACCTAATTTTTTACAATTTAAGATCACTCATCTTGCCCTTTCTCTCATGCATGGGCCTTATACCTGACAACTTCTTACCTTCCTGAAATAGCCTACTACATACACATAAAGTTAAGCCTTCTCTTTCTCTTTTTGGGGCATGCACACTCACTACTCTCCCTGGCTCAAATTATTTCATTCTTTCCAATTAGGCCCCATTTTCTAGACCTCAAATTATTTGATTACTCTTCTTCCAGTCTCTGTTCAGTCGAGCTGCATTTTTGGGAAGCATTTGCCCTAACAAGATGTAATACAACAACAGAGGACTTACTTGTAGATTAAAAAAAAAAAAAAAAAGATCATTTTGTATACTTTACCACTTACATTTTTATCCCTCCTTTTATAACCCCTTTTACAATGTCAGGAATTCTGAAGAATTATCACCTTATAACTTGTTTCGTTCCCTACACTGTATTTGTGTATTTCATGATTTCTGTTAAGTGCAGAATTTCAATCTGTCCCTATTTATCTGCTAAGACTTTAATTCTCAAAATAACTTTGTGCTCATAAACTTGTGTCCTATGTATTTATATTCCCTCCAAGTTCTGGGGGCATTTTTAGTGAATCAATTTGGTAAGCACACTCTCTTTTCTATCATCAAGGTCATTAACGAAAAGATTGAAGTGAAGCAGAATGAGTACAGACCCAACAGACCGTGGTGGATCCACATTCAATACAATCATTTCATTTTGACAGACAATCATTAATAACCACCTACTAGGCACAGTCATCCAACAAGTCTTGCTCCTACTCTACAAGAGTTTCTTTCAGGTCACATTTCTTCACTCTTTTGCAATATTATAGCATGAAACACTGCTGATGAACTCACTAACATGAAAAATACTAAGTTACGCTTTTCTTGTCAATTCACCGGCCTTATTGTCATGTTACAGAAAAAAAAATTAAACTGGCATGACTATTTAGTCTTCTTATATTCTTATATTCTTCTTATTATATGGTGGTTGTGCCTCATGTTCTTGTTGTCTCCCTGAAGCTTAAAATTTCTGCAAGAATTTATTCAAAATGTGGAACACAAGAGGAATGGTCTATAATTTCCTGACTCCTTTGCCCCCACACTGTTTTTATTTTCAGGTCTTCTAGAATCTCAAAGAGCAGCTAGTTGTACTGAGAAAGCTTCCATCACTTTTTTTTCTTTAACCAAAGAATGAATGTCATCAGGTCCAACCTAATAAATAACCTGCCCAAGTACTAAAAAGTATGGAAAATACTTGCTTCCAATTTGCCATCCATCTTATACGTCCTCAGTGCTTTTTATTTCCTCTCGGTGCTAACTGCTTCTCATTTATACTCTGCTTCTGCTGATGTTTTGAGGATATTTTCATAGTGCTTACTTCAAGTCCCTCTTACAAAACTGTGCTGCCAATCAATACCCCCACATTACAGAGCCATGGATATATGGGTGCTAGAAGCACCGTTGAAGTGAGGGCAGCTCAGCTGTGCAGCCCCATGGACAGGGTACGACATCCCTGCCAGGAGGAATGGCTACTTCTCACTGGGATGGTCACTTCTAGTGCAATGGCAACAGAGGAGATCTGCAGTAAGACAGGAACAAGGCACAGAACCAGAGTTCTGCAATCCAAACTTAGAATCACACCAGCAAGGGGAGACCAATTACCAGATCATTCACAGCATATTAGCGTCACTTCTGTATCAATTATGAAATCTGTCTCTCTCCACCCAGCTGGGTTGGATGGGACACACACACAAGAACTTTGTTCCCAATATTCACGCACATATACTGAATAAGGGTTGCAGATAAACAGGATTAAGCCTGACACAGATGATCCTGCAGATCCTCTGGCTCTCCCAGGGTATTTGTTCTGATAGCACAGCTCACAAAACCAGCAACCCTTTCGTACATTCCTGCATGGTGGCACCATTACATTTAGAAACATTTGTAACTGGCTGACATTGCCCAGAATTAAACTACACAATAATATTCTTATTATAGTACATGTGTATGTGGCAGTTTAAGATGAAAATGCTTGATTTTCTTATTTTAAAATAGCAACAAAGAACAGGAAGAAAAAAAGTTTAAAGACATGGGTTTAAAGATAACTAATACCTATGTTTTCTTAAGTCTATTGTAGGTTATTCACCATGCACCGAAATTGTTTACTTCCTTTTCACAAGAGTTATACAAGGATTACATAAAACTGAAAGCTGTTCATTATTTTTTGTATACACTAAGCATACTCATAGCCTTCTACACTTCCCTTTATTGAAAAGTTTAATCTTCCCATAAATACCAGAGACCAAAAGAAGTAGGATACTGTAATACACTTGTAAATTAATAAAAAATAATAGTTAGGATCCAAAAGTATCTTTAAAATTAATTAGTTACGCTAAGATTATCCAAAATTCATCTGACATTGTATAATGTTAATACAACACTTTATAAATGGAGCAAAAAAATCTAACAAGCTTAATATTAGAAGAAAAGGAATAAAAATATTGTTTGTGTAGTTTAACACAGTAAATGAATACTTAGCTTCTGGGGAGTATCTGACTTTATTTAGTTAAAAGTACAAATACTAACGTTTTTTAAGAAAAAAAAAAAAAGTACCATTTCAGACACACCCAGCTTTGTCCATCACAGAAGGAAAAGGCTAAAACACTGATTTATCATGACTTGATGAGATACTGACCATCAGCTGAACTGCATTAACTGACTAATACATTTCTAGTCCAATTACCCTGAGAACCAAAACAAGTTAGTATAAACCACTAGTGAATTAACTAAATATACTCAGGGAAATCTCAGGCAGTATACAATAAAAGAAAATTTACAGTGAAACTGCTCAGTCTAATTATAAAAAACTAATTTACACCTTACCACATTTTTCCTGAAAAGACAAAGTGATGCACAAGGACAAACATTCAGGCTTCAACTGGTGGGATTTGGGGCAGAGGGGAGCTGTTTGCTTTTAACTATAGGCACATTAAAAGATTAGTGTTTTAGAAACTAGTAAAAATGTTTCAAATGTTACTGTTCTTTTTCTTCCTCCTAACAGTATTAACTAATACTAATCACAACTAATTACTAATCAGATAGCATTTTACTGGCCGACTTGAAGTGGGTTGGCATTCAGTATATTTTGGAACTGACATTAAATAACAATTATGTTTGATTTTCTTTTACATGAGGTAGATTAATTACTAGTGCTCCAATAACACAATCATTTCAACTCAGAGCTTAAGAACTCAAGAACTTCATGTGTTTAGGAAAATAAGCATAATAAGAATCATATTACCTTGCAGACTTGATTTGTACTGTTTGCTTCATATATGTCATAGCTATGGACAGATAAAAATCATATCAATGCAGGCTCCTAACATTACCTTTAAACTTGGAAAAGAGTAAAATTAAAGCTCTCTCCTATCTAGTTCACTGTCTGCTACACGATAAGCATGCATATAGACCATGTCCACTCTATTCACAACCACCTAGAGTCCAATCCAAACACATATTTAGTTTAATAATTCTCTATGAGAATTTGAACAGTTAGTACACTCTGTTTTCACAATGCTAGTTTATGTTTAGTTTTAGCTGCAAGCTCAGTTGCATCCTGTCTATATGGTCAGGACCCATAACAAGAAACAATTACTGCTGATTAATCTGTGTCCAGAGAAGAACTGTTCTATGAAGGTGATCTTCTGAATTAAATCTAATTTCTGTCTCTTGTGTATAGATACGCACCTAGGTTACATTAGCAAAATCATCCACTAACTCATAAGAATTCATTGTAATGTTTCATTATGCTACTTTGTACATTCTCCAAGAACTTCCCCCAAGTAGAACTTAACACATTTGAGAACTATTTCTGTAAGAAGACAGACAGTTCAAGATCTGGTTCCTCTTCTCACTGAACTGAGGATGTGACAGCACAGGAACAGCCAGAACACCCAAATTTTATTCTGAGTTCCACACTAACATCTTCTGACAAGCCAAGCCTCTGTGCCCATCCATTCTGGCTACTTCTGATACCATGCCAAAGTTAATTTTGTTGAAATCTCTGGACTGAAAGACTCAAACCAAAATTCTGGTAAAAAAGAAAAGGTGAAAAACATGCTGAGTTCACCAAGATTAATTTGGAACTGCAAACAGTAAAAGGAATTCTGCCTGCTTATGTGGCAAAGGCACATAATCCTCTGTCTCTTGCTTGTCAGAGGAGGCCTTGTTTCTGGACATCCATCACAAGCAGCAAGGGAGTGGTGCCATATAAAGCAACTGACCCTGACTGCAACACATGTAAATCTGGGTAACAGCTCCATTCAATTTAACAGGGAATGGATGGTTGGAATGGACACTAACGTAATAAATACCCAGTGGAAACTAATGCTGTAGTGGCCCAGTTCTCATTCCTCTAAAATTTTAAGTGCCGTCATCTTTTCCATAGTGTCAACCTACCAAGAGTTGATATTTGAATAGATAAGCTAAACATAAAGATATTATTGAAGTAAAATAAATTGTGCATATTTCTTTCTTAAGTATCTACCAACAAACCAAGCCCATCAGCCTGCTCTCCTTTATGTTTACCTCTGACTTGACAGATCAACAGCTTTGCAACTTAAAAATTGGTTGCAAAAAATTTAATGAGCAAACTCAGTGTTAAGGCTCACAAATGTCTGGAATCAAGACACCAGAATCAAGTTCTTTTGAATTTCCCTCTGTATTTTTCTTCTCCTTACTGCAAAGGATCTGACAGAGCCAAGTAAGCAAGTAATGTCATTGAACTTTTATAAAAGAGGCAGAAATTGTATAAAGTGTAAATATGCAAGACACATAAATTTCCCAATTACTTACATAATAGATAGGGCTTGCTTTTTATTAGTACCTCTTGCTAATTTACACAATTTTGAACATGCATTCTAATACCTTGACTAGCAATTCTTCCTGATTATCTTTTCTATTAGGTGGAGTTATATTTCTGATTAAAACATAAGTAAATATGCAATCAAGTGACATATAAAACCTATGTCATTCATAACATGAAGCTTTCAGTGTTGACATTCTGGCTGCATCCAGAAATCTGAAGGTACCAGTAAATGTATTTTCCTGTTAACGTCATTCAATTGGAGCTAAAGGCTCACAAGCCTGAAATTTAAACAGCCTAAGAAAACAGGAGTGATTCCAGCTGTAAAAATGTGTGTAATTCCAGACTTGGGTTGCTGCCTAAGGCAGCAACAGCCACCGAAGTCACAGAAATTCTCTCCTTGGAGAAACTTCTGTCTGCAAAAGAGAGGCTACTCTAGTTGTGGAAGCAGAACAGACATCATTAAAAAGGAGACAAATCCTACTTCTCCAAAGCAATTTTGCCTTGAAAGTACACGAAGATGCCAGAATTTCCTCCAGCATAGGATTCTTTACAAAAATGTCAAATGGACTTTTGGCAGTGATACAGCTTTCTTAGTCCAACTTTCAATTTTCAAAACCATGATTCCAAAGATCTCAATCTGCCAACACAGCAAGAAGATAAACAAGTTGTGACATTAAGTCCAAGTAAGCTTAGAGGGAAGCACTGGATTTGGCATTTCCCAAGGAATAAGCAGATGACAAGCAAACACATGGACATGCTTCATTCTTTCCCCCAAATTCACAAACCAAGACATTTAAGCGACTGCCTTTGAGGCAGAAGAACATAATTTTCCACTTTCTAAAGTCAGCTGGATAATTATAGCCTGCAAATAGTGCTGAACACTTGAAGGAACTATTAAGTAATTAGACTTTGCAGGTGTGTCATTTATTTTGTAAAGCCCAGACAGGAGAAAAAAATTGACATGTACACCTGTTTGACCATTAGCTTTTTCAGGAAGTTCCTATCAGTATAAAAAGTTACAACACAAGTACACAACCTCAGCTGCTTATCACAACAGCTGGACAGCAATTTGTCTGCACTCTGGTGCCTCCAATTCTCCAGTCTCCTGTGATGCCATTCTTACTGGAGGGGTTTACTGAGCACTCCAAATGAACAGCTCATGCAATTAAGAAAAAAGAATGCTGAAATGAGAGTGTTTGACAAGTCAATCAGAACCACAGAATAACTGAGGCTAGAAAGGATCCCAGAGGAGGTCTCCAGTCTAACCTCACACTGAAAGCATGACTCAGAGGTCAGATTAGGTTGCTCTGGGCTTTATCCAGTTGGGACTATATGGATGGAGACTGTATAGACTCTCATTCAAATGCATGACTGTCCTAATGGGCGAGGGGGGAATAAATCTTCCTTACCACCAGTTGGAACCTTTCTTGCTTTAATTTTTTTCCATAAAATTATAACATACTTCACCTGTTTCCTAAGGAAATTAGTGGGTGATTTTCACAATCCAAATGAGAACATTAGTTTTACTGAGCAAGTGAAGACATTTTTATGTCCTATATAAAGCAGAGACATATTGGCACTCCCAGGTGTTCAGTTCAACAGGTTGGCATCACACAGTAGGAGAGAACTTTAAGTATGTAGAAAACAAGCAATTACCACTGAAAATTCTGAGTTCACCTCAAGAACAGCATTTCTATTGTTTTATTAAAGTAATGAACAAAATTTGAGTGCTATTAATACTCAAGGTCATTCACAATTGCAGCCAAGATGAATATCATAATTTAATCACCTCTTTGGATAACAATATGGGCCCCGGCATTTGGCATATATGTCATTACTCAAATGAATTCCTGACAAGCTGGAATAAGAAAACCAAGGGAAACAAAGGAACAACCTGAAATATTGTTGCACATTTCTTCACTGATACCATCAACATCAAGTGGGACGTTAGAGACATGAGGAAAGCACTACAGTTAACACAACCATTTTCAGACCTACCAGAGACAGCGAAACTTGCAGTAAAATAATACTAATACAAATTAACATTTAATCTTTTCTGTTGTAAAAATCCAAATAAAAAACATTTTTTAAGAGTTTAGGATTAATTAGAAATCTTATTTTAGGCTTTGGATTCTTGTTCAAACAACTTCAAGTAATTTTTATTTATTATGCATACAAGAGATAAAGTATCGCAAAATTTATTGACAAATGGCACATGAACTCTAACTTCTGGATAAACAGTGCATACACTCATTATCAGTGGGAAAACAAATTTGTAATTGATACTTGACATACTAGGTTTCAAAGCAGAATTAAACAATTCAGTGGGGCATGACAATGCAACAGTCATACATTGTCCATGTTTTCTCTCCCAAAATCTACCAAACCCTCAAGTATTCATTTGCAGAACAATCCTGAAAAATAAGATCTTCCTAGTACTGCTGCTTTTGTATACAACTGCTTGTGGAGCTATACAGTCAGGAAAAGCAACTTCAATTTGAAAATGTCTCACTTTATCCCTGAGCCTGAGAAGGTCTTTGTTCTAGTGGAGGTGACAAGACTCCATCTTCTGTGAATGCTGCCAGTTCCTACCAGAGCCAGAATCAAATACAGTGGAATTGCCCAGGTCCCTCTCCAGCCTGCAGCTGAAGTATCAGACAAACAAGCAGAGCAGAACCCATCACACACAAAAAGTGAAGAGAGGAAAAGACAATGGGTAAGTGATAAGTAGCTTAATTTATGTGATAATTCTATAGCTGAATATGATTGCTACAATTACTAACAATAGTAAGTGGACTGATTGAAGAAATACATTACTAAATTAATTAAACTACCTTTCTATCTCTCCCAAAAAGGAAGAGCCCTTTAAGAAAACATATTTGCACAACAGAAGGTCTGCCTTCTTAAAAAATGGCTATTTCTGTTAACAAAACTACAGTCTTAAACCCAGCTAGTTTTTGCTAACAGGAAAGATATAGTCTCTCCTTCTTCATTCTCTCCTGAAGCAATGCATTTTAAGAGAAATACCAAAAATGAAGTTTTAAAAAAGCTTCCCTGAAAAATTTGTGGAAGTTGTCTGTCTTTGAGAATTTAAACAAATTAGGAGCATCATAAAAACAGCACTTTCAATGAAAACTCTTGTCATCCAGCAACACTGCCAAGCTCACACGACCGTAGTTTTTCCTGGTTTACTTTGAGAAAAATAAATGAATCTGTAATTATAATGTATCAAGCATCCATAATCAAAGGATCCTAAAGTTTTTGTTGGCAATGCCTTTTTTAACATACTTCAAAAGTATTTACCTAAACTCCCCAGATATCATCTATTACAAGGACTGCACAGATTGTTGTGCATAACAATGTCCATAATAGACATCAGAGAGAGTGCTGCAGTTCACTATCACAAGGTTTATGAAGTTTTGCTGTCTATTTATTTGCGTGCCTCAGATGCAGTAAAATGGAAAAGTTTTAAGGAATAGGCAGAGTATATAATCATCACTTTTTTTTCCCCTCCCTTTCCCCCACCATGACCTATTTTCTTGAATAACATGCAGACCTAGTGAGGACATTAACCTGTTTCCATGTCACAGAAACAGCTCATGTACCGATGTGCTGAGATGCATTAGCTGTTGTTTATTGATCCATTTATAAGTTCATTCTACTGGGAATACAAGCTGGAGGATTAGAAAGTCTTTTGCTATCCTCTGCTTTGTGACACACTTTACTGATTAACTATTTCCCAGAATATATTTATTTTCATGTTTTGTGGAAATACAGAAGATTCCTTCTCTTCAAACACTCTCCCATGTCTGAATCACTCTTACATATTTTTAGTCCATTTGTCATTTTAAAAATTCAAAATTTAATAAATCATACCATTTTTTAAAAATGGAACCATAAGAACTACATGCATTAAACATTATCTACTACAAATACTGATTTACATTTACTGAGTAGCTGTTTTAAGAATGTAAAATGCCAAGACAAGTTTCATGCAGATAAGGAAAAAAAAAAGGAAAAAAGGCCAATTTCCCTTCAATTCCCTGCAGGCTTCTCACATGAGAACTGTCCCCCTACACACACAGTATACAGTGTGTACTTCTGCATAAATTTTGGTGAGCCAAACTGTACAATGAAAAGAGAGTTCTAGTCAAGACATTAATATGTGATCATTCTTTATTACAGTTCATCCTACCTACTTCTACCTTTGAACCAGCAACTACTTACTGCCGATTTGCAATGCGCATACCCGAACACCCAGTTTTGTTCCAGTGTTCATATCATTTACTAAGCTTGATTACATTCTAAAAATAGTTATCTACAATAAACTCACATTCACTGGTTCTATTTAAACAGGATGGGAAAGCATCTGAAGTTTAACTGGCTGAATTTTCCAAGCTGTGAAAGACAAAAGGGGAACATAATTCCAAAAGCCAGGCTTCTAGCCTTCAAATTCAAGGGCTGCATGCTTGATCAAATCCACACATCAAATCAATTATGGTACAATGTAACAAGCCAGAGCCTATTGCAAAATAATTAAAAGATCGCCAGGGTTCATGTCCTCTCACACTTTTATAGATATCCACAATTCAGTGAAGTCTTATCTGCATAAAAAAAAAATACAAACCATAAAATGGCATAGTTTCAGGTTTGGAAAGATATTCAAAAGCAGGAAACATTCACAATTTCTACAAGGTTTAAAAAATCTACAAGGTTTAAAAACCTGATTTCTCCAATTCTCAAAAACCCTCAAGAATTCAGACATTTTGTTTTCAATGACAAAACCTGTGGAAGATCAGTGCAGTGTGATCAAAGGAGAGGGGGAAAAAAAATGATCACATCCCATATACCAGAAATGCTATGCAAAAAAGGAAAATACTGCTCCAAGAGAGATGCTCTAACAGAAAAAGGGGGACAAAAGGGGGACAAAACAAATGGGATCAAGGATACATCAAACAGCACAACCATATGCATTGTTTCATTAGTAACTAGGCAGCAAATTATTTTTATTGCCACAGAAGCATCTGACCAAAATGAGTATCCTTCCAACACCTTTTGAATCAGTTGGTCAGGCAGAGGAAAAAGACCTAATTTTCTCTCATAGTGAGGGGAAAGTAGGAAAATTCACCTCTTTATATTAGATTTGGCAGCAGGTCAATCAGTACAGACACAGCAGTGTCTGTTGTTATAGGGTAGAATGAGATTAAGGATTGTAGAAAAAGGGCTAAGGAGATAAAAAGACAATCCAAATACATACAAATGTTAATTTTATTATTTCTGTAGCTCACAGAAACTATGACTTGCAGACAGTAACCGAAAATCACTTGGCAAAGCATTTACACTTGTTGACCTCATCCTGTTCAGTAGGTTGCCTAGGAACATCTTACCTCAGAATGAATGGGAAAATAGATCAGGAGCTCCTATACGCACCATTTCAAATATTTTTTTTAATCTATTTTATGAAATCCATGCAAATGATTTTCCATTATGCTTTTCTACAGCATTAAAAGATACTCAATGAAGAACAAAGTAGGCATGTAATAATGATAATATATTCTGAAAAGGCTTTCATAGATAAATACAAACCTGGATACATGCAGAAGTGTTGGTGGGATGACTCAGCTCCTAATGATATTTAAGTTCATTTTCTTAGCAGCAGCCTGATGTTTATTAATAACTCCCAGTATGCTACTTAGAGCTGTAGATTCATTTTCCTGTTAATGGTAGCAAAAGGTTCTTTGTTAATGGTTTTATGATAATGCTGGGGTTTGCCATATGGTTGGATTTGTATGAGGGTTTCTCATGAAAAGCCAGAGAGTGTAAGAAATTGTTGCTATATTTAACTGCAGTGTCCTCACACGCACAACAGACAACTGGAATGGACACTGTTCTAATATTTACAAGTGCAAAATGATGCTCAATATTTACTGCATGTTCTGTTTAAGAGGACTACAGGGACTTTAAACAAGAGAACATATGGATAGATCAGAGGATTCGTAATGCAATAGTGAGCTTTTCACCTCTAGGTCATAGGTTCAAATCTAAACTGGTCAGTAATGAAGGCAAGCTATTATCATCTGACAACTCTGGCCTTTGCAAATTGATTTGTCAGGCTCAGTCCAGTTCCCAAACTCAAAATTCAACATTACAATTTGCATTTCTGAAAACAACTTCACCCCAGAAATGGAACAAAAAACTGAACAAGCAGAAGTCATCTCTTCTTCCTCAGGCACCATCTCCAGACCAGCGTCTCGGGAGGTGCCAAAGGAACAGTGAAAGTTACACCACTAGTAGCACAACACATAATTCTGTGGATAAAGGTTACTTCTGACTCTCAGATACCCAATAATAATTTCCTCTGTACCAGTACAAAGCTTTCAGGAATTATATTAATAAAGAAAGAAGACAAGAAAGAAGAGACACCAATATGAAGGTTTTAAAGCTGAAATTTCACAGTGCTGCTTAAAGATCTCTTTGGATATCTTGTTCAAAGATGCTTTTCTTAAGGCTGGAGGTTTTGAAGAAAATGGCCACAGTACTCTATAAAAGAAATATCAAATTTAATTTGTTTCCAAAATTTCCATTTTTAGCCAAAATGTTTAAACATTTGTAGCAGCAAGAATTGTATTTCCTGCAGATAGGTTTAATTCAGAAACAGATTTATTTATGAATTATTATGAATGATACTAGAGAAGTCATATTTTTACAGTATTTCTTCAAAATTATTAGACAGAAATAGTATGGATTATGCCATAATGGTATGCAATTTTCCACATGCCTTTATAATTTGAACATAAAGCCTCAAAATCATGTCTAGCCCTTTCCGTTGCTTCGTAATAGTTTGGGATCAACTATGTTAGGTACTCAACAGGTACCACAATTCTCCATTTTATTAAGCAATAACTGCTACAAGAGTGAATAGAGACACCAAGTTTTAACACAGGACCTTTAAGATCACCTCTACTTCACAAACTTAAGGCGCTAGATAACAAAATCTACCACAAAGTTTTACACGAAATGAACATGAAAAGTTACTTCTAATATTTCAGGCTACAACAGAATACATACAGCTCACAAATCTTGGGAAGTATCAAAAAAATAAGTAAGAGCCTCCTGCCTTCCCTGCAGGTTCCTTGGTTTTTACTAAGGTGCTGATAAAGGAAGGAAAATCTTCAGTATGTTTTTCAATAATAATACAGAAATAGAACACTTACTGTAACTTTAGGAAAGGCACAACAGGTTAACTTCCCAACTGAATGATTGTACATAAGTTCTGCAAGCTGAGTGATTGTGCTGGCATGTTGTCTGTTACTGTAAAATCAGAGTAACATAGCCAAGTCATCCCCTGGGTCGGCCAAACAGAGACCTGTGTCCCACAGACAGTGGCCCATGAGATGTACCCAAACCCAACTTTCCCAAGTCACAGAACAGGAAACCCCATGCATCGAGTGACATAACAGGAAAAAAAAAAGGAATAAACTGGACACTAAACTTGCATGCCAAGAGACACAACAAGAGACCCACTACATTGTGTCACTTGTCTTAGAAAGTCTCCAGACTACACCAGGACACTACTCTGAGCAGTCTCATACAGAGCACAAGCCAAGGGAAAGGGGCTGCCAACAGAAGAAGACAAAATCTTAAGGACTGGGGATTGCCTATTGCTTGACTTGCAGTCAACAGGACCAGTAGAGAGACCCATGTGAGTCAATTAAAATTCTTTGACAGCCAGTAAAAAGATTTCCTGCTGCTCCTCTCTGCCATCAAGCACTGCATATCTGTGCTAGGGAATGACCTGCAGTGACAGAAATACAGGATAACTTTGGAATTGTGACTGCAGCCACTACTGACAAAAAACAAATTAAAAAGCAAAGTTTAGACAAAGAAAAGAAGCAAAGTATTTAAGAAAACAAATTAAACTGTTTGATTAAATGTGGGTGGAACATGTGTTAGGAAACTGAAGGATGTGCAAGGTACTTAGATTCTAGTAAGTTATACAGGCATGTTTACTACAAGACACTGGTTTTGAAGTTAGGTAAGCAGATTTAAAAAAAAAACACAATAGCTGTGACTTTTTATTATTCTTTCATCCTCTTATCTCAGTTTCCTTTTTATATCATCTGCTGCATTTTACACAGTTGCACCAAAAATTGTTCTGGACAGCCACAACTGTTCTTTACATGGGTATGTTTATACAACATTGAGCCTCTCAAGATAACAAACTTTTTGAAACTCCACAGACTGGGAAATAAACACACTTTCTCTTCTATGTAGTCTCCATAAAAACTCTCCTAAGAAGGCTTAATGCCTAATAACATCTCCAAGACTGGATAGAGAAGGATTTAAATTCCCATTATCCTTTTTAATGAACTTGTGACTACACTCTCAAAATAGACTGTTAACCCAGAAATGAAAGAACTGACATATTTTTTACCTGCAATGCCTGAAAGAAATTAAACACTTTTACAGCTATTACTAGCATAAAAAAAACCCCCACAATTTCTAAATTCTCTGGGATAACTGTAAGTAAGTTTGTCTGCATTGGACAAACCAAGCACACCCAAGCACATCCCACCTTAAGAACATTGTGGCAAAAGGCTTCCAAAATGACATCACCCAGGTGAGGGGGAAATAAACAGGCAAAAACATAAAGCTCCTATTTAATTCAGTCTGATTGATATGCAGCATGCTTGATTAGTCTTGATTAGATGGTAGAATAGACTTAAAGAGTATCCTATCTAGTTAAATTGTCATTATTTCTACCACTTCCTATATGAGAACAGATTTCAGCAGGCTAATTTAAGTATTTTTTAGCCCATCATACTTTTTTGGTAATTGTTTTTAAAAGCTGTCATATTCAAGTTATGTGTTGCCTCACCAATTTAGTTCTCAGCACAGCGGTACTTTCCTTCCCTCTGGAAACAAACATAAGACTATTTACGTAGCTAATGTTTTGCAGAATTGCTATTCAATGTCAAGTATGTTGGAGTATAATATCTTTCAGTGGCAGATTTTTTTTTTTCAAGTCTGAAGAGTAGTACTAGCTTAGAGAGGTTTATTCTCAGTACATATGTCTTTCTTTCAAACTGCATGAGAAATACACAACTACTTTCCCTCCCTTCTTACATGCATATTTTTCCATGATTAAAACACTCAGATTTGTTCTGAGATCTGCAAAGCTCTTCAAATTCTTTTCACACACACAATCAGCCACTACAATACCCACAAGTTCACGTAGCTGGAAGACCAGAAAGCCATTATGCCTGCAACTTTTCGAAAGGAGGTGTATATTGTCATGCTTTCTATTTATGGTTGTAATCCTCACGACCGTCCACTCATAATCCTTCTACTGAACGAATGGTTTCAAGCGAAATTTGATCCTCCAAAAGCAAACAGCCTCGGCTTTGTTTTAAGGGAGAGAAAAGAAAAAAAAGCACATGGTTTTGCCTACCTTAGACCGACATAGTGAGTTAAATACTGAACAGGTGCTTCTAACCGACAGCTCCTATGCAAGTTTAACTTTTGACGGCAACTGATCACGCCTGAGTTACTAACCAAGATAATGCAACACCCCTGATATTTAATTTCAAGAATCCCTGCTGATAAAAGATCTCCTTAGCCTCCAGTACCCTGTTTCTCTCGTACTTGCCTCTCCTTTCCTCTTGTCAAGCTGACCAGCCGCGGGCGTGCAGGGCGGGGNGCGTGCGGGGCGGGGGTCGGGCCCGGCCCGGCCGAGCCCCGCACGGACCCCGCCGCGGCCCGACGGCTGTGCGGGGGCTGCGCCGCGGCACAGGGCAGGGGTCGCCACTGGAGGGGCTCCGGGCACAGGGAACACGGCGCCGGAGAACGGCTGGGTCTGGCTGCGGTTTCTCCCGAGGGTGCGGCGCGGGGGGAGAGGAATACCGAGTGTTCCCGGGAGCGGTTTAATCCCCTACCTGTCCCCGCGCGCGGTCCCGCCGGGCGCGCTCATCCCCCGCTGCCATAGCTACCGGCAGCCGCGCCGCGCGCCTCTCGCGAGAGCCGCCATCTTCCCGCGAGAGGCGCGGGCCGCGCTCGCGGGCGCCTCCTCTGGCGAAGGGGCTGAGGGAGCCCCCGGCAGCGCCGGGCGGGGGCGCCGGAGCCGCCACGGGCAACGGCGGTGCTGGTCGGAAAGTAACATGGGTGTCCTTACAGGACGCTTATGGTCGCTAACAACTGCACAGCGTGGGCAGTTGTAGCTGAGAGATGCGGCTGGAGCCAGAGGAAACATTCAGACACTTTCATGTCTAGCAGAAGTTTGTTCGTAGTTGATGTGAGTTGGGTTTGCTCACAAGTTAGAGCCCAAACATTGTGTGTTCAGCACCACGCATACTTAAGATGTGAATTAGACCATCTCAGGGTCTGGGAAAATTGGAGTGAGGTCTTCTAGAAATTTGTATTTTGATTTTCTGAATCCTAGGTAACATGTAAAATCAATATTAAACTCGCATTCCCTGGACTGCATCAGCTGCAGCATTGCAGTCTGTCACCGGTGCAGACTTCTGGTAATGCTAACTCTGCTGTAATAGTGTTCTTAGTGATATTCAAGAAACACATTTCAAGCCCAGTGAAATAAATGTGTCCTTTCCTATGAGTTCAGGATCATGCATAGACAGAGAGTCTGAGAATGACTGCAGGGACCACCATTTCCATGAGGACTTGGTATCTCAGTGCTACCTGGGTAAAAATATTAACTATTACTGACTGAAACATGAAGGCATGAGGGCTAATACATTTTCTTTTCTGCCCTTGTATTTTCAGTGTTCCCAACATCTGAGAGAGAGAGCTTTTGTAACAATCCTTAGAGAAGTGCCACCACCTCAGTAAGTGTGCAGGAAGTTCTTTTTATTCAGTTGTTAAGTCCATTTTTACATCAGAGAAGTGAGTTGATGCATAACGTTCTGTATATAAAAGATGTATTCTGTATGCCATAATTACTAGCTTCTGATAATTCAGGTATCCTGTCAGTGGTGTACCAGATGCATAGAGTGTGCCTGGGGGACTGGGGCTGTCCTTTGTGCTGTCTTTGAGCTGTCCTTTGAGCAAACTCTCAAAGCTTTCTCTTTGTATATACCCATGTCTGTAATACTGTTCGTGCTACTGCTGTTAATATGGCACTTCTAACACCACTAAAATAATACTAATAAAAGTGCATGCATTTGGAAGGATACTTGTTTACTTGTTGTGATTTCCCATCCCATTTCAGTCTTTTGCTTCGGGAATCAAGCCAACCATACTGGAAGAGAGAGCAAATGAGGAAGGCCTGAAGCCTCTCTTAGGGACCAAAGATAATTAAGAGAAACATTTAGAGATAGTATATATAATGAAGCCCTGAATATATGCTAGCTTCAGGCCCATGACAATATGGCTTTTTTTTATAATAGAATATGGAAGTAATTACGCATCTGAGCTGGGCACTGTGGAGTTTGACTGAAGCACTTTTCAGTGTAATTGAATTTGTATAGCATCTGTGAGCAGGGGAGGTCCTGTGCCACAAGGCCCAAAGGGTGTCCTCAGGCTGGCCAGAGAAAGTTTCTCATTTGTTTGTCCCTCCTTCCAGGGACCACTTTGTTTTCCCTGCAGTGAACGATGTATAATAAGGTTGTTGCTTAAAGCAGGAATTTCTCCCAGTCAGAACAGGAAGTCTGCAGAGTCCTTATTTACCCTTTTGTGTAGAGGGATGTTTTGGAGCACAAATGCAGCATTGCTTAGTGGCTGGCCTTTCCTACTGCGCTTTGTGTCCTCCTTGTATGTATTTTTTCCTCCCTAGCTACAAATGCAGGGACTTGGAGTAAAACAGTGGTGCTGCCCTTGGCTCATATCTGAGCCTGGGAGGAGTTGAGACCCTTGTCAGCCTTCTGTTTTACATGCTGGATGTTTTGAAAGGCAAATGTTCATTATCACTATGGCTAGAGGTATAGCTGTAACTTCTTCTAATTTTTTTAAAGTTTAGTGTCTGCAATTTGTCTGCAAATTTATTTCCCTGAAAATACATCAGACGAAATTTTCTTTAAATGAAAAACAGACTTTTAAAATTAAAATTTTTGCACAAAACATTTTTCGTTTCTTTTATTGTTAATCAAAAGATAAAAACGAACAAAGGAGCCTGCATTTTTTTAAAAAAATATTTGGAAAATATGCATTAAAAGTTTTGATATAAATAATGTTTCTAAAAAGTATAATTGAAAATCAAAGGAAGAGTTTCTATTTGAGAATTTATTTATTAAACTGACTGAAGTTTAGAGCACTGTTTCAGAGTGGTTTATGTAATTCTCTTGCCTTTACTGCACGTGTTAATTAATACAATATATATCTGATCAAGTACTTGCACTCATTAAAGCTTCCTGTAAGCTGTACTGGAAGCAGAGGATGATCATCAGAGAGAAGATGACACTTACTGTGTGTTAAATACGTAGAGAACAAGAGGTACAGAATAAAAGCACTGCTAATTAATTACATTAACTGAAGAGACTTTTACTAGTAGATATATGATTATAATTAATAAAATTAATCATTTCAAATTCCACGTATTCATCAGTTCACAAAAGTTGTAGGGTTCCCCAAAATGTGCGCAATCTTGCTTCTGTGTCTGCCTGCAAATTCTTCTTGGTTATGTGTAGCCCTGGTCAAGCACATCTCCAAGACAGAATAGCCAACTTGTCTAAACTAGTTTGTAACCTGCAGTTTGGTCATAGATGAGATTACATATAAATGTATTAATGTACTGTGAGCCAGCAGGATGTCTTGCAAACTTTTCTAATAATCAGTGAGGAGAGACTAATGTATGTGCTGCTGATGGGCATCAGTAGACTCTCTAAGTTGCAACAGCAGTGTTAACAGCAGCTTGTTGTGCCAAAGGGCAGTCCTTTGAAAGTGGGATGTTGTCCAGATGATCACACCTGTCTTCTTCAGAAGAGAACATATATTTTGCAGAGCAGTTAGTTAGGAAAAAACCCTCAGTGCAGTGAATGTTCAAGCCTTGTGCCACAAGGCTGCGCTTCCTGGCCAAGTGCAGACCTCTGCTCCATAACAGAGAGATCATGTTCAAGCTCTTGGCTGTCTGATACCTGCCATCTTGTGTAAAAGAAATGAATGCATTCTATGTATTCATACTATGATTTTATAAAAAAAAAGCAAAAAGACAAAGCCCATATTCTCCTAACAGCCTGAAACTATTCCAGATTTTATTTCTGAGACGCTAGGTCTGATGACAAAGCCATATCTTCTAAATGATCTATCAATAACAATGTAAAATATAATTCCCAGATGTTATTTGTATGAATTATTCTGTCATCATCACTAATGGCAAGTTGGTTGCAAGAGAGAGGCAATTATGAGATGCAACCCCTTTGATTAGGGAATGCATTGCTGTTAAATGGAAGGTTTTTGCACAACACAGAGAAGCATACTAACTGTGCTACTACCTGCTGAATATTTATGCCATAAGCTATAACTTCAGGCTAGTTTTAAAAACATACAAGTCCCTATTTATGGATAGTATTGCTGAGATTTTGTTAAGCACCTTTCTTTTACTTTAAAACGTGGGCACTATTTTTTAATGCACTTTCAGCCTGTCTTTGATTCTTTATCATACAATTCTTCATGAGAGACACATTTCAAAGCTTGGAAACTGTAAAATGATATTCCTAAAAATGATACTGTAAATAAGTAAAAATGTGAGAACTTTTTGTTCTGAATGAAAGATCTGAATGCCACAAAATCCTATCTAATTTGTTTTTTATGGGTCAGCCCCTCTCTAGTAAATAGATTTTTAGCTGCTCTTCAATGCAGTATAAGCTTAATATCTGCTATATCCTCTATGAGGGAATTGTAGCCTGACTTTTCAAGAGGATGGCCTCAACAATTTGTGCTTTTTTATCTCTAACTGTGATGATTCTGCTTAAAAGCAGATGACTGACTTTGCATTCTGTAGCTTCTACTATGTGGGGGAAAATCCACTGTAATTAAATCTTATAAAATCCTCTAATTCCCAATATAAACATTTCTCTGACACAGGCAATTCCCCTGAGTCTACCTTGTAGCCCAAGGAAAACAAAGAGCAGGAGTGGTTTCTTACTTCTTCTTAAATATTTGATCATTTTGGGCAAACTTCTGCCCTGATTACAAGCCTTACTCAAATTAATTATTTTTGAGACAGTATTTAGGTTACTGATTTTTTCTCACTTGTAATGTTACTTTGAATAATGACTAAACTAGCATGTAATTTAAGCTGTGTAAACAACAAGACAATAGTTGTTTGAATTGTTCTGTAACAAGTAGCATTATATTTCTCATTTTGTGTTAGAAACAAAAGCACATAAATCCTGCTTGACAGAATTTGAGATTGAAAGTGTACTGGTATGCGTCATTAAGCAAATTTCCCAAAACTGAAGCATCCTCTTAGCTTACAAGTATGAATTGTAGCAATATTACTAATAACTTGCAGTGATACAATACTAATTCCAAGGACATTGCAGCTTTTTGTGCCCATTTAGGGTTTGGGATAATGAAGTGTGTAGACAAAAATTCTTGTCCAATGGTACATTATGAACCAGAGAGAGTTCTGGCTATACACCCAGTCCTTTACATACTTGCAGGATTTTGCTGCCTTTCTTGTACATTAGAGCTTTGAAACAACACCACCAGAGAGCACTGTGCTATTTCTGCATAGTATTCCTTACCTTCCCCTACATATTTAAGGACCTATCTTATTCAGTCTTTTTTTTTTTCCTGTGATAAAATAAAACTCAAATGGGGGTTGTGATTCTATTGGAATTCCCAAACATTTTGCTGTCATCGTCCTGTTTGCACCAACAGCCTGTAGTTGCCCTGCCCAGTCTTATCTGGGACCTTCACCCCACTTATGGCCAAGAAATCCCATTTAAGCTCAGACTGGGACCTGGGGTCTTTGTCTAAGCAATGTTGTAGGGAGGGGTGCTGACCTGCACTCTTGTCTCCTGGGCAGACCTGAGACCTGTGCTGGAACTAGCTTGTCTCCTAGATGGACTTTGGACCCAGACTGTAGCTTGGGCCCAGCCCAAGCTGTGATTCGTAGAACCATAGAATTGTTAAGGTAGGAAAAATCCTCTGTGATCATCAAGTCCCACTGTCAACTCAGCACCACCACCATGTTCACCATTAAACCATGTCCTCAAGTGCCATATCCACATGCTCTGTGATCATTTCCAGGGATGGTGACTCTACCACTTCCCTGGGCAACCTGTTTCAATGCTTGACAACACTTACAGTGAAGTTTTTCCTAATATCTAATCTAAACCTCCCTTGGCACTTGTTACCTCTTATCCTGTCACTTGTTACCTGGGAGAAGAGACTGATCCCCACCTCTCTCCTTTCAGGTAGCTGTAGAGAGCCTCCTTTTCTCCAGGATAAACACACGCAGCTCCCTCCACCATTCCTCATAAGACTTTTGCTCCAGATCCTTCACTAGTTTCGTCGCCCTTCTCTGGACACCCTCCAGCACCTCAATGTCCTTCTTCTAGCCCAGAACTGAACGCAGGATTTGAGGTGAGGCCTCACCAGTGCCTAGTACCGGGGGATGGTCACTTCTCTAGTCCTGCTGGACACACCATTGCTTGTTCATTGGCCTTCTTGCCCACCTGGGCACATGCTGGCTCATGTTCAGCTGCCGTTGATCAGCACCCCCAGGTCCTTTTCACTAGGCAGTTTTCCAGCCACTCTTCCCCCAGTCTGTAGTGCTGCACTGGGGCTGTTGTCACCAAGTGACAAGCTGGACCTAGCACTTGGCTCCTGACCAGACTCCCTGTATGGCCCCCATGCCTGATTCATCCCCTCTCCATGCCTGGGAAGATTGATATACCCTGTCCCCAGCACTCTGCTTTGACTGCCGTGCTGAGGTGTCATGAGCTTTTGTGCTGGTTGGTGAGGGCACTGCCTGTGCTGGGCTGGTGTGGGGCTGACTCCTCCTCAGAGCATTCATCTCTCTCTGCACCTTGACATGCCTTAATTGGCCGTGATTTGGAACATCTGCAACTGAAAATAGATTTTGGCATTCAGCTACCAAACTCACTTGTTTCTGTTGTTCACAAAATATTTACCATGAAAACATAATGCATTTCACTTTAAAAAGAAATCGTGTAATTCTATACTGCAATAGTCTAAAGTCTGTATTGGAAAAGGGGAGGCAATAAGTGGGATGTTTGGTAGGAGAATACTTTGCTTAGTGTCACCTAGTTTCCTCTAAAACTTCCTCTGTGTGAACTTCTGGCTGTCTCTGTGGCCTGGATTCTTGTATTAGAGTACTTTTCAAACTAGAAAAGAAATTCATCCTTCTTAATTATGATGCAATTAAAAAACTAGATTGATTTAAAATGCTGGAAAACACAGCAACCTTATCTCCAGACAGATCAAATATGAAATAAACTAATAGTTTGATAAAATGCAAGAACTTCCTATTTAAATGTCTTTCACCAGTGAAATTTGCATGTATTTATGTAGGCATTTAAAAAGGAGTTCAGTGTTCAACTAATTACTGGTTCTATTTTATCCAAAGAAACAAAGTAAATTTTTCTGAGGATTTGCTTTCAACTGAAACTGCAGCTACTTTGTAGGAACATGTCAACAAAGACAACCTTTTTCATTTTTCAGCATACTTCAGATCAAAGTATCACCTTAGTATTTTTAAGTTTAGTCACAGAACTTAGTTATGGATACTTCTCAATCACTTAATAGGATATGTAATAAATCTTCTTTAGCCATTGCAGCAGAAAGGTTAGGAAACTACTTATTCATTACTTTTGCAGCTTGTTCTTATTAGCACAATTTTAAAGAGATCTCAGGGTAGCCCTGTCAGTAGCCTTTATTATCCCAATAGAATAAAAATCAAATACATGGTTGCAGGGATTTCTAGAAATTTAGGGAAAAAACCCTAAATTAAAAGCATTTCAGTGGAAGCTGTCCTCATGAACAAGTTGTTTAGCCCTGTTTATAAGAGGAAATGTTGAGGCAGCAGAACAGAATTCCAAACCAGTCTTCATGCAGGAGTTTTTTATTGGTTTCCCACAGCACTTGCCTGTCTTCCTATACGTGTGGCATTGCTAAAGCTGTTACAAGAATTGAAATAGACTTTGATGCTTTATTTGCTAGTATTTGAATAAATAATGCACTGTGGTGTGTGTCAAATTATTTCTATTGTAACTAAAGCATTTCCTTTCTTCCTCTGTAACTATGGGCAAGCCACCTCACTTGGGTGTGCCTCTGTTCCTTCCCAACCTATCAATTTTATGGTCTTTGTGGAAGAAAATCAAAAACTGCTTAAGCTGTCACCTAGTTTATTCTCTGTAGAACTGGAGGAATCCTGGGTAACAGTGAAATACTTCAAGCTGTTTATTACATTGCTGTTTTATCTCTGATGTTGCTATAATTTTCTCCCAAAGTTATCATTCGCCACTGTCACTTTTACAGTATTTATCCAAGACACCTTCATGTACACCTATTTATGACCATCTCTGTCAGTCCCTGATCTTTCTTTCCAGGCTAATAGTCTAGTTGTGAGATTGAAACTTTCGTTATTGCTAATCCCCAGATTGATTCAGTGACATATTTAAAGGAGAAAACACAATGGCTGTTTTTCATCTTGGTGTTTTATTTTTAGTTAATATGTGACAAAACATATTTATTGTCAATCAGACAGGCAGCATTTAGCATTGCTAAACAGGAAAACACTTCCTAGTCTTGGCCTCTTATGTTCTGGTGAATAAAAAGCTCCTTTCCCTCAAACTGTTTCTGATATGGATTAACACCACGTTGAAGAGAAGTTTAGAACCTGCTAGGAACTTGTCTTGGCTAAGGGCAAAAGGAAGGGAGGACTGACAGAACTAGAGTTGCACTTTTCAGCTTCTTACTATCAACTTGCAGATAGAAAGGGCTGAGAAAAAAACGGGAAGGTCTTGACAGTGGGGATTTATAGTTCTTCTGTTTCAGCACTTATTGGCACATTGATCTCAGTGTGGTACTCTGAGGAGTCTCCTGAAGGCATCCAAGGTATTGGGGTTCTGTTGAATGAGGGTCTTTTGCTGAAATTTTGATTATATATCATGAGAGATTCTGGAAGCAAAGGGCAGATATCAAACTGAGGCACTTTGAAGGTCATCCTTTTGGCTGCTTTCTCATAACCCCCATAAGGCATGGCAGTCCTGGCATAGGGGAATACATGGAGTTAGTGAACAGAGCATAGGTAAACAACAGGATTTAGAAAATAAATTATCAAAGGTATCAAAATTGTAAGTTTTGCCACTGTTGCAGTTTATTGGCCAACAAATCCTTCACAAGAACATGTGTGTATCCATTGTCCATGTACTAAAAACAAAGATGTAAATACACACACTCTCTTGTGCACTTCCTCCACCTTTGTTGCATCAATTTCCATCAAACCATACACCTTCCACTCCTGTTGGCAGTCTGTGTGTGGAAGGCAGAGCCTGCCTTATTGGAGAAATTAATGGGATGTGGGTTTATTGATGTCCTGAGGCTATGGAAGTGGGTTGCAAAATTGTATCAAGACATTTACAAAAAATTGTTGCTACCCTGGAATTATTCGTAAAACTTTCAGTTCTTATCAGAAGAAGCAGGAAGATCCTAGTTCTTATCTGAAGTACCATGAAGTATATGGCCTCCGACCATAAGCATTTTTCCTGAACTCTTGAACTTTAAAGGGCTGCAGTAATAAACAGAGACAAGCTAAATCTCCCTGGTCAAACGGGGTGAGAAAGAAAGGGAAATAGGATTAAAGTCCTCTTATCCAGCTGCATAGGTTTTCTGACCATAAGCTGAATTGAAGTCTCTAGCTCTTGATGTATTTTCTCTTTGTAGTCTTCCAAACATTTCATCCACAGGAGACTGTGCTAAGCAAAATTATGTACAACTAAAAACTCCTTTACAGTGCACAAGACAGGAGGCTATGGTCAGAGTTTCTGTGTTTTCTTTTGCTAAATAAACTGAATTGAGTATCTAAGAAGACTTACCTGTTAAAAGACTTATAATGGGGGAAATCAGCTTTGGGACTATATGACAGTAAGTCTATGGTGAACTGACTTTTGTCCTCGGGGCTGATACCCATCGCTCGTTCCCAAGGGGAGATGTAAGTTTTAAATATAGTTACTTTTTTTCCTCCTGACTTTCCATCTGTAAACAGAGGAAGGTAAAGCACTCTAGTTAGATGGCACTTATTCTGAATACATTTCCTTCCTGTAGTCTGCTGTTGAAGTTGAGACACTAACTTTGTTTCCATATTCTGTAACTCCTAGATCAATCTGAGATTTAATAGTTAGATTTCTCTTTAAAAAAATGGTCATACATCACTTTTGTCCTAATCCATAAAAGCAGGTATAACGCAGTCTAAGAGCCACTCATCCAGGACTTTGCATTAAAACATATGTTTATTTGAAAGCTAATTTTGCATTCTTCTGTCTGGTTGCTCCTATAGAAAGAAACAAAGTCTTTACCTTATCATCTTTTTCACTATTTTGGGGCAAGCTTTATATAAGGCAAGGTGCTATCTAATTTCTTAATTTACTTTTCTATTTTCTTCCCGATCATAGCAGACATAACATAGCATTTTCTTTGTGATTACATGAACAGATATTCATATTTTCCTGCTTCTGAACCAGGATGTTAAAGACAAGTCTGGCTCAAACGCCTTAGGATGGCTAAAAGCAGTTTGTAAATATGATGGGGTATCTCACTGGAAGTTAAAATCCTGTCCATGACAAAAGCTGCACTTTGTTGTTAAGTCAAAAACTTGATTGCCAGAAATTTTAGATTAGTTTCTAGCTGCTCGATTAAGCAAATGAGCTTAGACAACGGTTTTCGTTCTCTGTGCCCTTCCCT